>BLKR01002757.1:0-179402 GCA_011170035.1 Teleogryllus occipitalis
GTCTCCGACCCTGGTTCCCAACAAGTGAAATATCGAAACTCACCGGGGGTTGATCCAGGGGCGGGGCGGGCGGGGTCGCCAGCATGAGCAGGACTACAACTCGATTGTTCTTTGCGGTCAGTTAAATAAAACTCCTAAACGGACGCCGGCCGTTAAAAGTGGATTTTCGTTCCTCTTTGGTTGCATATATAACAAAACATCATTTCGCAAAAAAGTGGATAAAACGTGTCTCCGACCCTGGTTCCCAACAAGTGAAATATCGACACTCACCGGGGGTTGATCCAGGGGGCGGGGCGGGCTGGGGCGCCAGCATGAGCAGGGGGCCCTGGGTGACGCGGGCGCAGCGGCAGCAGCAAGCGGCCGCGCCGGGGGCGGCGCCACCCCGGAGCCCCGCCCCCGCGCCGTGCCCGGCCCCGCCGGCCGCCGCCGCCGCGCCCGCGGGCTCGAACAGCGTGAGGTCGAGCGTGCTCAAGTCGCTGTCGTCCGACGAGGAAAAGGGCTCGAACTCGGAGGCCGTGGGTTCGTCCTCGTCCTCCTCCTCCCAGTCGTCGCCGAGCAGGTCGCGCCACCCGCCGCCGCAGCGGCCCCAGCCCTCGACGACGGCCGGGCCGCACCCGTCGCCGGCCGTCGACGACGAGGCGGTGGTGACGGTGGAGGCGGCGTCGCCCGCGTCGACGACGCTCGTCGCGCGACGCTCGCCGCCCCCCTCGCCGCAGTCCGACACCACGCCGCTCGTCGTCGTCAGGCTCGTCACGCTCGACATGGTCGCGAACGCTCGCAGGCGGGACGCCACCGCGAACGCGCCACACACTTCACTCGTATTAAATAATTCGAATCGTCGATCACGCAACACCTTCGACACTTTTATTTTTACTTCGTTTCGTTTCGTTAATTCGCCACACACACACACGCACTTTTAAGTCACACAGCGGCTTAGATAGTTGTGTTTTCTCACAATTTTGATAAACTTCTAACTGTCGGGCTTGTGTTTTGAACAACTGCGGCACCCTTTAGTCGCACACGCGATTACCACTTCCGTCACACTCCGTTTGCGATCGTTACGTTCCACGCTCACAGAGGAGCGGCTTCTTTCATGTCGCTCGCCGCCCAGGCGAGGCACTACCACCTCCTTGGAGCGAGCGACCGGTCTCCGTTACGGGCGCACACACTGCTCGCCACTGTGGCCCCGCGCCGCTCAGGTCCGCCCCGACCGCAGCCCTTCGTCGACCTCTCGAGTCGGCTCCTCCTCCGAGTGGGCCCGGAGCGGCACACTGGCGCCTTTGGACCGGCGCCCACGCACACCGCGTCCCGACGACGACAAGTCGGGTCTCTCTCCGGCCTTCAACTCCTGCGGCGCCGAGCTGCCCCAGCACCGCACGCCGCTCGATCGTCTTTTTTTTCTTCTTCTCCGCGGGGGAGGGGGCGACGCGCGCTCTTCGAGACGTTAACGAACAGACGGACGGACGAAACGGTGTTCACGAAACACCCGGGGCTCTTCACGGTATTGGCGAGCGGGTGGGTTATCTCGATGCCCGCGCCGCCGCGCTATTCACTTTCGCCGGCCAGCGCCTTCCCAGGCGGCGAGGGGGCGTGGTTCTTGGGGGGGTCACTCTTCGCAGCGACCCCGCAGGCTCACCCGCCGCGGCGCCGTGGGACGTCCAGCCGCGCAGTGCGGGCTGTCCCTCGCTCAGCAGACGCCGCGCCGGTGTTTCCTCCCACACGCAAGACTTCCTGCGCCTACGGGCGCGTGTGTGTATGTGTGCACACGCGTTTCCTGGCGATGAGCCGCGGATCCTCGACCCGGTAAGGCGCCGCTCGAGGTCCTTGGTTCTTCTCCCGGCGACGACGTCGGTTTCTCCGAAGGGGGCTTGGGGTGGGAGGGGGCCGTTGTTGTAGTCACCTCCGGCGCGGGCAGGATATCACGTGTCGTGCGGAGCGGGGTCGGGGAGTGCGAAAGTGCGTGGGGAGGAGGGGGACTTTCTCCGGAAGATGGAGCGTGCGGGGGCGGGCGTTTAGGCAGGCTGTTCAAGGGGGGCGGGGCACGCCCGCGTTTACGAGTGCGCGCGCGTGCTCCGCGGTCACGCGTCACTCGGCGTCTCGAAAACGCGCGCTCGAACACGTCTATTTCGAGGTTGTGACGCAACGCCCGCCCGCGGTCTGGACGGCGGTGGACGGGCAGAGAAACGACGGCTTTCCCGGGGCCGCTCCCCTCCCACTCGCAGTCCACTCCGAGGGCACGTGCCCTTTGCTAGGGAGCCCCCCCACAAGCCTCGACACCGTCGAGGAGGCACCGCGGTGTCCTACGCGGGGATCGATCTGGGACCGGACCAAGGTCAACAGGGCGTCGTTGGTCCGCGTGGGCGGAGCGGGACGGGTGGTCCGAACACTGCTCCTCCTAAGCTCCCTTCTCTCCACGTCGGCTGCGGCGATCCAGGGCCACCGGTTCACGGGCGTTTGCAGCTGACGTCAGCTCCACACGCCGCGCCGCCACGCATAGCGCCAAGACGCGGGCGCCACCGAGCGTCGATCCCAGCACACGCCGCAAAGAACACACACACACAAACAAAAAAAATCTGGAATATTACATCCCGAAACGCAGCATCCTGCCCGGCCGGCTAGTCATCCCGGTGTAACGGGAACCGCTTCCTTTTGGAGGCGGCGGTGGCGGTGGCGGTGGCGGCGGCGGCAGCTCGGCCACAGTTACACGGCCGCTCTGCATACCGCGCCCGGCCCGCGCCGGTATCTTAACAGCGCGCGGCGCGGAGCGGCGGGGCGGGGTGGGGCGGGTCAGGAGGATTCCGGTCCTTTCACGCCACCTGTGAGGTCGGCGGCTGGTGCACTTGCTGCCTTCGGAGGGGTTGCGCGATCCACGCTGCGTACGAGACCGCTCTCGGTTGACGACGGTCGCGTGGAGTTTGGATTTCACGGTTTCTCTCAACGGTTTGGGGCGGCTGATGACCGTTGGGAGACTTGGCGCTCGAAAGAATGTCGGTCGACGTCTGGTGCAGACAGTTCACCACGGTTGATTCTGAAATATTGTACCAGGAGTCTCTTGTTTCTGATGGTAATACTTGCCACCTGATCTGATATTCGCTGCCTTCACCCTCCCACAATTTAGAAACACAATTCCAATCGAGATCGGGTTGACAACAAGTGTTTTACTAATAATTCTGCGTCTGTACACTGCGACTGCGCCTGCATTTTCGGCTTTTCATGCCACACTGGTTCGACGTGTTCGTATAAGGTCCATACTGTGAATAAGCACCACTCACACAAAGCAAAACATCCACAGATAAGACGCTCCGTCCTGTCAGTGCCACGCAAACGTCTTCACATTTCACACATCCACGACCACACTTCGAGTTGCGATGTAAACACACATGCACTGCACAGTGGTACGTTGCGGGTCGCGGAGGCGGGTGCCCGTCGCCACTCGCGGGGCGAGCGTGTGTGCGTGTGGGCGAGCGTGGGCGAGCGTGCGGCGTGGCGCGCGTCGCGGGTGCTCGATGGGCTCGGCGTCGGCGCCGGCTGGACCGAGGGAACTGAAGGCGAGCGCGCGCCGCCAACGCCACCGCCTGCACCTGACGCGCCGCCGCCGCCGCTGCCGCCGCCGCGCCGAGCGGGCGCGGAAAGACCCGAACGCGCACGAAGTCTCTTCCTGGTCGCGTCTCGCCGCGACAGTGGGCCAGCACAAGGCACCAACTAGGGATGCGACATCGATTTCTAAGGTTTCAAAACTTCGGTGTTTTAGAAACAGCGATGTTTTGAGCACCGATATATTAAAGCCGATGGTTTTCAACATCCACGTTTTGTACCCGATGCTTTTAATTTTCCACGAGCACCAATATATTAGAGGCGATGTTTTTTAATAACCACGTGTTATACCCTATGCTTTTAATTTTCGACCAGCACCGATGTAGTAAAGCCGATGGTTTTTAACATTCACGTTTTGTACTCGATGCTTTTCTATTTTTCAACTTTTTATTTGTAAATGAAATATTCCCCCCTTACCACAATGTTGTAAAGGTCGATATATGAAATAATAACTAATATCGCCACTGACAATATTTGTGTTCGATCCCAACGAATGCTGTTTGTACTACGAGGAAACTATCAAGGAGGCTATCTCTCGCTCGAGACGATATCGATGTTTTTTCCTGGTATTTCTTATTTCGCGCATAGAGAGGTGGTCGACGTATGCCTCCCCCCTTCTTCTCGTAACCTTTTTTGGAGAAGCGAGGACTGGCTCTTCAAGATGACGCTGGGCGCTCAAGCTTAGTTTTATCCATTGTTCTTTTAACTTTTAATTTTATTTCCAGTTAAATCTTAATTATAAATTAATAAACACTGCCATTGTATTTTTGTGCAAACGAATTTAATGTTATAGATTACTAAACCAGCTATAAAACATCAATGTTTAAAAACATCGATGGTGTTTGGGCGATGTACTATTAACCCATTAACTGCCATGATCCCCAATTGGGGATCTCAGAATATAATGTAATTATCATTGTAGTGTTTTCTTTAGTTACTAGAAAAATTTGTCATTTACGTAAATGAAAATATGTAATGGAATAATGGCCCAGGAATGTCGTGGGCACCTTCTTGTCTTAAACTAGGAATGCTCACGATTGTTCCCAAAGGCAACATCTCCAAAATTTGCGAAAATGTGTGAAGATCACTGTTTGATTCAGTGTGTGCTTTTAGCTTTGTTGCACGTGAAAAAGCTACTGATATCCGCTGGTCGCTAATATCTAATATATTTATTCTTTTCCGGTTTTTGATCACTTCGAATAAGCCAATACTCCGTATAACTACAGTTTACCAATAACGTATGTGCTTCGAGCAGATAATATTGCAACGTCACCACATGACGGCCAGACCTTCGCACGACTAGGGGGTGACGGAGGCTGACGGCCACTTGGGAACGAACAAAGCCTCCTACTGAAGGGGAAGATGTGACCCCCCCATGACCCAAGGCGAGTACGGCAGTGGAGACTGACCTGGTGAGCACAACATGTGTTGGCCGAAATAGCCACTCGCACCCCTCAAAGACACTCGGGGTGAGGGATCACTTGACCGCCGAGATAACTTAGCGGAGAGAAGAAGAGTTCGTTTATAGAGTCCCTCGCGTGCGGACGCAACTGCTGCCCCGAGAAGCGGATGTGTATTCCACGTGACACTGCGAGTGCATAGCACTGGTGTCGGGGCACCGGCGTGTTCAAGCGCTAGGGTGAGGATGCACTAGCCTGGGGACGGGGAGCAGTGTGCGTGGGAATAACCAGGTAGATTGCGAACGTAACCCCAAAGCTATACATAGTGTAAATCTTGTAAATAAACAGATTTGTAAATAGTTTCACTCAACCTTGATTCCGAGAACTCGGTTTCAAAGAAGGAGGGGGGGGAGCTGGAATTCGACAATTCACAGAGACGATCCTGTAGACATAGAAGCGCAGCTCTACATTACTTCGTAAACACGACGATTGCAGTAACAATTCATAAACTCGTAATATATGAAATATTGTTTTGACGTATAAATATATTGAAATGTAACGAATTAATTAAGAAGTATGAAGTAAAATACAAATAACTAAATACGAGTGAGGCCGATTCGGTTCGGGAGGATTTCTTGAGATTCCCGTTGAGGAGAGAGTCGGCCCTGTCATCGTGTCAAAAAGATTGTTCATGGCGAAGGAAAGACAAAACAATCGTGAATTAAGTTCCAGTAAATACATACAAATTTGTTAGGATAGAGTTTGTAAAGTTACTAAGTTATTATTTTAACGAATAAATGTTTTATTTACATCAATTGAATACAATTGTTATAGTTTCGATTTCCTCCCAAACATATATAATTGTACCAAAAGTACGTAAACAAATGTAAAAGAAAAACATTCCTAATTCATTCAGAATGTTTTGTAAACTCTCCAATTATTACTGAATGCAGGTATTTTGTTCTCGAAAAAATACATATAAATTTACATGAAAATATTTTTTTTATTTTCATGTAATTTCATTTATTATTTTATTAGAATATTTTATTTTCCTTTATTTATTAAATATATTTAAATCAACGTATGACCTCCGACAAAAGCGTTCGTACCCACTGTGTCAAAAGCGCCGTGGCTGCGCGCGGCGGCGGCGGCTCCCGCGCCGCCAGTGTGAGCGCGAGGCGAGGGCGAGCGAGCGGGCGCGCGCGGTGGCCCGCATACCGTGGCTTTACACTAGCTCCGCGTTGACCCGCACCGCGCCGCGCCGCCCTGCTCCCTCCCGGGAACGAGATATCAAAGGGCGTTTTGCACGGCGGAAAGACCCTGACGGGTGGCCTCTGACCGGGAGGTCCTGCAGTTCGGGTACCGACGGTGGCTGGATTTTTTGATACTGGCTAGAGAGCTTGAACGAATTCAGCCGCTGTCTGGAGAAGAATTCTAGCGACCAGCTGCTCTGATCGATAGTTTTCCATAGTTTCTCCGAACGATACCAGGCGAATGCCGGAGTAGTACACTAACGAACGAGTCATGGACCGCGCACGGTCATTCCTTCCTCTTCCTTGTCCTATCGTCATCCCTTGTCCTATCGTCACACACTTACACTAACATGCACTTCACTACCACACATGTCGGCAAAACCTCTTTCTCGATTTTACTCGTCACCGATCTCGGGGTTGCTATCGATTGCTGTTGGCTACGCAGACCAAAAATTACCTAATAGCGACTTTTCACAGCGTAAAGAACCTTAGTCTAGACCAGGTGCCAGCAACCGGCGGCCTGCGAAACCATCTCATGCGGTCTGCAGGGCCTCTACTCATTTCGTCTATTGAAAAAAAAAAAAAAAATTTTTGTTTTGTTTTTTGGCAACTTTAAGAGCCTACAACAAACAGATTTTAAAAAATAGTTGAATTCATGAACAGGAAATCGTAACGCAGTATCTGTGTTATTTGTAAGCAAGCAATAGTCTCTACTAGCCTACAGTATATTATGGAACCTGGATGTCAAGATCGTTTTGATATAGTACTATTAATATTACATAATTGTAACTTAATACAAGTTACAAATAATTGTAACTTGTTGAATATAAAGTAAGTTGGAAATATATGCGGCACGCGAGCTATTGGGGTTTTGACAATGTGGCCCGTAATTACAAAAAGGTTGCCAAACTCTGATCTATACTTGGGTTTTCGTAACGTGGTGGATGACATTAGGTCATTTTCACACCTCCTGCCTTATAAAATGAATCTTTAAAACAGTGATAAGCACATGTTTGAGGCCATGAGCCCCGTTGAGAAGGACGTTCGCGAATTAATTAAATAGATTCCTTTTATAAAGCGAGAGGTGTAAAAATGACCTAATGTCATCCGCCACGTTACGAAAACCCTAGTATAGACCACTTTTGAGCCTCTGCGCATGCGCAGTTCTGACTTGCGCATTGTCTACTCCCGGGGCGCACCTGCGCTCCTGCCGCCACGCCACCATGGGCGGGGGCCTTCTCGGGGCATGGGGGCGGTTGCCCTCACGAGTGCTTGGATGTTGAACAGACGCCACTACGGAGCCGCATACGTTGGTGACACTCCGGACAGGGAGGGGGGTGTTGTATACACTAGTCTGGAGCGACACCTGGGTCTAATCCAGAAATATCAGAGCTAATATGGACCATTTCTTTTCATTACAACTGTCAACTCTTTATTTAACTTTTATGTACCAAGTTAGAAGCACCGTTTCTATTGAAGAGCTTGGGGCAGCCACAACATAAGGCATACCAATCACAGATGTCTACCTTTATGAGTGAATGTATTTACATATATTTATATTTCGATTTCGATCAAAATATAGCTTATTTTATTTTTTTAATAATTGGCTTGTTCATATTTTTGAAGGTCTTGGGGCACTAGAAAAGATAGGCCACACTTTGACAAAAATTGAAATATTAACATTTACGAGTAGCGGGAATCTTCCTGTGTTTGATGTGGCTTATCTCGTAGCTGCTCGAAGTCCTTCGATTGATAATATCTACTGCAGTCCTTCAGTGTACTGTCGAAAAAAGTCACTGTAAAGGTATGTGTACACTGCAACTAACAGATGACAAATAAAGCGTTTATTTTCGAATAGTATCTTCGTTTTCACTGACACTAAAGACATACATCGCAACAAACAGCTGACAAATGAACCATGTATATTCCAATAGTATTAACTGCAAACACAACGTTTACTGCAACTCAGTAGGCAAGCTGATAAATAAACCGTTTATACTCGAATAACGTCACCGCGTCCACTGGCGCGAAAGACATCTACTGTAACTAACAGGTGACAAATTAACCGGGTATATTCAAATAGTAGTGTGTTTGTTCAAGCCATAGCGGACAGCACTATCGATCTTCTGCGCATGCGCAGATGCACAAAACTGATGCGAAACTTAAACTGCACAAACACACTAATATCATCGCGTTCACTGGCGTTAAAGCCATCTACTGTGACTTGCAGCTGACAAATCAACCATATACATTGGAATTGTAACAGTGCATGCACCGGCGCTAAATACATGAACTGCAACGAAGAGCTAATATAAACCGTGAATATTCACAAAGTATCCCCGAATCCACTGGCGCTAAAGACTTCATCTGCAAACACCTCGCTCAGCCTCACGAACTCGCCCTCGCGCTGCCTTGATCTCCGCAGATAGACGCGCTCCAGCTGCCAGGGCGTCTGCAGGCACGCGCAGGAACAGGAAGTCCCCACAAAGCGTGGAAATGTCGGCAGCAGAGCACAGGTAGTTTGTTGTGCAATGTGTCGACAAAATGTGTTACGTAAGCGAAGAAACGGATTAACCAAGCTATGACACGAACACGTCACGATAGGGTCTTGTCTATCCCCGTCAGCTTGAGGATATGTTCAATTTTTAAAGATACAAAAACGCATAAACGAACATTTCTTATCGTTAGTGGTGTTTTCTTGCAGCGCTGGGACAATCATTTTATTTAACTGGAAATGTACTCACATGACTATATTTAGTATTATATATTGTTGTGGATGATAATTTCCGAACTCACATTAAACGGTACCTCCTGATATCAGCTTCTACCACTGTATTTGAATAATAATGTATGTACAAGTTCACAAGAATTTGATACCTAAAAGTATCAATGAAAAATAATTTTGTTTTATGAGTGCACTGCCCCAGAACGGTGAATAAATATTCAAATTTTCAAAATCAGGCGATATATATATTGTATTTTCTAAACCTGGGCCTACAGTATAAATTTCAACCTGGTATTCATCAGATCTAGTATTAGGTCGGACCAACAATGTTGTACGCCTTCCATAATTGTTTACGCAACCGCAATCCACCCGAAATGGTTTAATTTCCCAATTAGAGGAGGATTTACGAAGTAATTTCGCGCACAATGAATGTGTAATTCTCCATAGTAAATTTGAATTTCAAGCGTGCCTCTTACATGAAGCGGTTTAATATGGATCAGAACATCATAAAAGTATCTAAATCTGGCACACAGTGCTCCTGCTTTTCATCACACGAAGAATAATACATTTGGATTCTTAGCTACTAACAGGAACACGGAGAATTCCCAAAATATAAATAATTTTGAACACTTCCAGCCGACAGAACACACCACTGTGTAAATTCAAGACTTACCTGACATGAAATGTCATCGTGTCATCATGACGATTAGTCGGATTGGGAGATGGATCTGCAGGAATATAAAACGTACCTGCAAAGAAAAAACACCCATAAGTGAACAGGTAATCAGGACACATTAAAAGTACATTTATACAACAGTCATATAAAACATTACCCACATACATAGCAAAAAACACAAAATGAGAATCACTCATTAACTTGAAACATCATTAAATGGTTGGCATTGACAAAGTGAACGCAATAATTCTGGATTGCTAGTCTCTGTTCAAAATCTCTTAAGATGCTTGAAATTGGAAGGAGAGGTTAAGGCTTCCAAACGAGAAATATTAGGAAATAAAATCTCTAAAAAAAACATCTAATCAAGGACGAAGTGAGTGCATGTTAGATGACAAACCAGAATGTTCAATATTTGTGAATGACTTCTCAAGAACGCGAAGATAAATATTGCTCTTGGCCGAGTCACAAGAGCCGTAAATCGTGATTCGATAACTGATGAGCGAAGCGGAATAAACAAAGCAGCGCAGCATCTGCTGGGCGCGCGGCGCGCTCATTCCAGGTCAGTCGATTTGTTCCACATTCCATATGGGAGCGATGGTGACGTAACGCTCAGCCGGCCGGGCCGCGCGCCACATCCACCCACGCGCCCACCGGCCGCGCCGCGCCGCGTCCGGTCTGCGAGGAGCAGGCAGAGGAGTGGTGACGAGCGGGAGGCGGGGTGAGGTCTTGATTGATTGATTCATTCATTCTAAGATTCGTTCATTCATTCATTCATTCATTCATTATTGGATGTTGGGGGTGCGGTCCGGAATGATTGATTCATTCTTTATTCATCGAATATTGGGTGTAGGGGGTGCGGTCCGGGATGATTGATTCATTCTTTCATTCATTCATTCATTCATTCATTATTGGGTGTTGGGGGCGGTCCGAAATGATTCATTTTTTTCTTTAATTCATTATTGGGTGTGTCTGGGCGCGTTAACTGCTATGGCGATTTGTCCAGTAAGTGTCGTGAATGTTTTTATCACGGGTGGTTTCTATGCTCTTAGCCGGATAGACGGCGAGGCCCAGAGCCACGTCGATTTGCGGGTTTCGCATCTAGGTATCTCCCACCAGCGAGGACACCGCCCCAGCCGGGTCAAGCTCTAAGCTCCCGACGGGTCTCCCGGCGTGTGTGTTAGTATATAGTGCATGAGAGAGTGTGTGTGCGTGTGTGTACGTAAGTAAGGAATGATGAAACCACAAGGAAGGGAAGGAAAGATCGCGCGCGGTCTTTGGCGATCGGGTTCGATCGCGCCAGTTTGTTAGAGCAGTACTCCGACTTTCGCCCAGTTTTGATATAAGAAAGCATGGAAAACTACCGACCAGAGCAGCAGAATGCTTGAATCCTCCTCCAGACAGCGATTGAATACGATCTAGCTATTGTAGCTAGTGTCGAAAACTTGCCACCATCGGAACTAGAACCTTAAGACCCCCCTAATTTAGGCACTGCAGTGACATCTGTTGATGCCATGAGCCACCTCAGTCGGTACGAGGACCTGACTAAGCGGGCCAAGCTGTTAGCGAGGCTGGGAGTGAAGAGGGGTGTGGGCCGGGAAGCGGGGCAGCATGCAGAGTGAGGCGGTGATCCCGGAATGGGAAAGGGGGGCTGAAAAGTGAGCGAAATCATTTCTTCTCCGGAGACCACACTCGCATCGACCCAAAACGCAAATTTCGGGGAAAGCAGAGTCCGTGACCCGGCGGTCACCATGCCCTCTGAACGCCGCTGCAACCGCTTTCGCCTCAGTCTTCCTTATACCACCCGCTGCCCCCGTTGCCTCGTGGGTCGAAAAGTTAGTTAACATCTCCTAATTATTTTCTTTTATTCAGCTATTACCATCAAGTTCTAATATTTCACCTACATCCACACCGAAGAGGTGCGGTAAGAAATATATTTGATGGAATATTCACAGACAGCTCTACATTTTTCATTTTTATGTATTCTCAGGTAAATCATACGTTCTGAAATGTCTTTTTCGCTTAACTAACGGCGTAAAATATCTGCGATGGAATTCTGCGGGTTTGAAAACCTTCAAATATTGTCGAACGTGACGAGAATCTCTTAACGCATTAGAGCAAATGATGAATACCATTATATTGAATGGTATTCATCATTTGCTCTAATGCGTTAAGAGATTCTAACGCTAACATCACCGTCCTCATTCTTCATGTCTATTCCAGTAAATCGACACTTCTGACAAGAGTGAAAAGTGATTAAGATAAGCAAGTGATTAATTAGCGTTTCCTAGGGCTTCAACTGTTTAGTTATTTAGTCCCGTAAGTGTAGTGTATCTTGGGAAGTGGTGGTGGTGTTCCTCCCACCTTGGAACGCGAGATCCACCACCACCCGAGATGCCTCTCGGCTGGACTCCCGGCAAGTGGTGTAGTTTATATAAGTGTGTGTAAGACGAAAGAATAGGAGAAAGATGAGGAAGGAAAGACTGAACACAATCCGTGACCCGTTTCTTAGGGAATTGCTCCGGTATTCGTCTGATGTTTTTCGGAGAAGCTTCCGGAAAACTATCGATCAGAGCGGCCGGCCGCTTCAACTCTTCTCTATAATGCGCTCTAGGTAGCAAGAATGGGCAATCCGCCACCGTGGAGACTCGAACCCTAGAACCTCCTGCCCAATGACTGCAGAGCTGCTGAGGCAACGGCATTGCCACCAAGCTACCTCAGCCTGCACACCGGTCCTCGCCACCTCGCCAATCGAAAATCCGTCACTCTGACGAGACTCGAATCATAAAGCATCTCGCCCAACGACGCTGGACAGGTAAAGGTGTTGTCACGGAGCTACCACAGGCTGCACAACGGTCCTCGCCCATCGAAAATCTACCACTCCAGTGAGACTCGAACCCTGAAACCTCCCGACCAACGCCGCTGCAATGACGCTGCAGAGTCAACGGCGTTTCCACGGAGCTACCGCAGGCTGCGCGCCTGTCCTCGCCACCTCTCGTGCGGTCGCCGGCCAACCCTCCTTGCCGCGTGCCGCGGGCCGTTCCCCGAATTAAACGCATTGGGATGGAAATGACTGGGCCGCACGCGAGGACGTGCCGGGGATGCTATCTGGCGCCAGGGCCCGGCCCGCCCCTCCCCCTCGCCCCTCCCCCTCACACCCCCGCGGCGAGCGACGGGAGGGGAAGACTCGTCACGCCGTGGCACCGACGTGCGCAGATTGCGATAAGGAAGACGGGAAACTATCTCGCGGCCTCACAGTCACAACGTTCTGACTTTCAGCAAATTGTCCAGGAGAGCATTTTGAATATTTTCAGCTGTCTAAAAAAAGATACCTAAAAATGTAAATGGTTCTACTTACTACATCGGAATTGTTCATAGAAGATTTTCGACAAATCTGATTTGAAAACTGTTTCAATAAGTTGAAGATAAGAGAGAGAGAAGAGAGAGGAGAGAGAGGGGAGAGAGAGGGGAGAGAGAGGGGAGAGAGAGGAGAGAGAGGGAGAGAGAGGAGAGAGGGGGAGAGAGAGGAGAGAGAGGGGAGAGAGAGAGGAGAGAGAGGAGAGAGGAGAGAGAGAGGAGAGAGAGGAGAGAGAGGAGAGAGGGGAGAGAGGGGAGAGAGAGGAGAGAGAGAGGAGAGAGAGAGGAGAGAGAGAGAGAGAGTTCAAACATCAATCTTCATGCTAATTTGTAAATTTTGTAAAGTGGTTAAGTTCTGGAATGTTAAGTTGGTGTATTGTGCCTGAGAACTATCTTACCTCTTGTTTAAATTTGGACGCAGGAGTTTTGATAAGAAATCTTTCACTTTCTTTTCTCAGTGCAACATACTGGAATCCTCCTGCCGCAGCAGCATAACACAACACTGAAAGCACATTCGTTCCACCCCTCTACTTTGGAAGTAAATATGTTTCATATTTAGAAAGTTCCCGGTCCTTGCTCGGTGTGGCTCGACGCGGTGGTCGGGAACCCAATTAGCCCCGAACGCTTGTTTGCGATCTCAGCAGCCGCCACATTCGAAAAGCGTTTGTTGACATAACGGGCAACATCCCGCCGATAGTATTCGCACGTTGAATTCTCACGAGGCTGCTCCATACCGCATACCGATTTCTATGTCATCAACCTCAGCTGTGTGAGCAGTGAGAGTTCGGAATTTTATGGAATATGCCGTATGGCGTTATAAAATTATACAAAAAATATATTTTTGATATAGCAACATTCATTTATCACTAATTCGACAATACAAATAATAATTCAATAAAACAGATTCAACCAGGAGGAATGTTTACTATCGATAAAAACAGTTGTTTACTATTTGGAACAAAAGACACGTTTTGAAATCTTCGTTTTGGTATCATGCACTACTTTCACTTTAATTACAATGATTTTCTAATACACAGATTTCCGATACTTTAATTCCGTAATCTTGTCAGTGAAATTATACAGCTAAATTTTCACTTAGATCAGTTTTCGTCCATTTCTGAAACAATTTGAATTATTTGTACAAAAGGGCCAATGTGATCTTCTGAGATTTGGTTTATAAACAAAGAATACAAGATGTAGATAAGCACAGAAACTGGATGTTATTTCAGGCCCAACAGGAACTTGAGTCTGTTTTCAGAGTCGTTCTGTGTCCATTTTCAAGTCATTATGTTCTAAGAACTTTGTTTGACTTTTGGAAACAATCTTTCGGTACACCCAACTTTCAACTTCCTTTCTCAGGATGATATTAGTCAGTTTGTTTCAAAAGACATACTTGATGATACTGTTGATGAATGCGTTGTTTGATCCTGTCAATATGGGATTATTGCAACAGCAGAGTGACACTGTCACGGGTAAAATTGCCTGATAATAAAAAGGTAATTCCCGGGCGAAAATATTTAATGACACAATGAAGACATTCACTGGTTTGTCATCAGTGTAGTATATTTGCTATTCGAAACATATTCTTTGGTAATTTTCGTCATACGGCGTATTCGTAAAACAATAAAATACATCAAACAAACGTATTGAAATACATTCGTGATGCTGCAAAGCCATTATGAACACATTAACATTGCACTCGATATCATGGCTAATGCTTTTTGGGCATCTAAGGAAAGCCGTCGATAGAAGTATATGGACGGGATACAGAAAAATACTTGTGATGTGTATACGACGTATTTGATATTACAAAAAGAGGAAAGTAAAACGTGTGAAAGCTTAGAGCAGTGCAGGAAGCAGAAAGAAGACTCGAAAGTATAGGTTTCGAAGGTTTGAATGACACAATATACGAGGAAAACTTGACTAAACCAGCAGTTAAATGAGACAGAATTCTCGATTTATTTCCTACTTGGGGGGTGAACATTCGTGTACGACAATGTACGCGGCGGCTGCGGCGATAAGGCACCTGTGGGCTAAACGACTAACTGGCGGCGGCGGCAGTGAAATTTCCTCGCCAAGTCCCTCCATCTCTTTCTCGTCGCCGCGGCCACGGTTGGGAGGGGGACGAAGGAAAGAAGAAGAACAAAAAAGATAAGAAGAAGTAGGGAGGAAGCGAAGGGAAATAAAAAGTGGGAGAGAGGAGGAAGGAAGACAAAAGGAGGGAAAGGTAGAAGAAGGAAGAAAGAGAAAGGAGGAGGATGAATAGAAGAGATAAAAGAAGACGACCATGAAGAACAAAAAAGATGAGATGCAAATGGAAGAGGAAGATAAGGTAGAGAAGAATGAAAAGTGGGTGGGAGGAAGAGAGGAGGAGACACAAAGGTAAAAGAAGGGAGAGAATAAGGAGAAGGGGGATGAAGAGCAGAGAGGAGGAGAATCACGAAGAGGAGGGAGGAGGAGGAGCATAAGAAGAAAACGATGTAAAAGTAAAACGATAAGCAGGAGAAGAAATAAAAAGGAGAGGAGGTAAGGTTGGAGAATGGAAGAGGACGAGGGAAAAGGAAGAAGAGGAAAGGTGAAAAGGAAGAGGAGGGAGGAGGCAGAACAGGGCGTAGGCGGTATGGCCGAGAGCGGGGGTGGCGGTACAAGCGGTAACTCCCAGCATCTCCCGCGGCAGCGTCGCGTCGCGTCTCGCAGCGCCAAGCAAAATAAACCTCGGGGCCCCGCCTGCCCCGCCCCCTTTGTCCTCGGGGGTCGCCCCAAGCTGTGTGGTCTCGGAGATCGATGGCTACAAGCAACGGCCGCCCTCGCCGCCCTCGCCGCCATTGCCGCCCTCGCCGCCCTCGCCGCCCTCGCCGCCCTCGCCGCCCTCGCCGCCCTCGCCGCCCTCACCGCCCTCACCACCCTCGCCGTCGTCTGGACCCGCTCAGCTCGGGCCGGCCGGCACGGTCGCCGTCATTACCCGCCAAATGAGAGCTTATTACGTCCGGGATAAACAAAGATTCTGAATCGGGGGCTTCGGTCCCGGGCGGTGGGGTGGGGTAGGGAGTCTGTGAACGACCGAATAAAAAATTACAATCCTCGGGATGTTGTCGAAATGGAAAAATTGTACGCGGGCCAATTACAGAAGAAATTAAAGTTCCGAAATCACGAGCGTCCAACCGGCGTTTATCTCCCGTGAGCGTCTAACCCTATTAATGCAGCAACCCTCAAATTACTGACATGAGAGTTCTGATGTTGGGCTCTGTTTTTCCTTCAGAAGATTTTTTAAGTCTATGATCGGATACATCTCTCGTAATTGCAAGAGGTTAAAAGGTTATTTAACTGCTGCGCCACTGGGTTTACGAATCTTCTATAGAGTCAAGAAGTTACGCTACTACACACTCTTATAAACATGCAGCAGTTCAACATGAAAAACAGCCATGTTCTTATTGATCAGGTGGTTGTTCTGAAAGCCTTTCTCAACACACAAGATGGAACATCGTGCTAGCGTAAACGCCTTTCCTCCATCTTCGGGTTCCAGAATAAAATGCTCTTTAGCATTGTTTGACCATTCGTTTCCCCGATTTATCCAACGCCCACACGTTTCTCGAAACCCCTCCACATACATTCTCATTTGGATCGTAAATACAGAAGTGCGGACGCACTTTACGGGGCGTGAAATCGAGGAATCACAATCTCAGGAGGGTTCAGGAGCCGCGGAGCTCAGGCGCCGTCCCGACCCGGCTTACCTCCGACCCCTCCCCCTCCTTCACGACCTCCCCCTCCACCACCCCACCGAAATACGATCCGGCCCAGGTAGGCGAGCGCGACCCCGCCCACCGACCGGGACCCCGGCGGAGGCCCATAACTTTTTACGGGTGCGGGGAGCAATAATGGAAGCGACACTAAAAGGGGCCCTAATGCAGATGTCGCCGCCGTCGCCGCCGCGGACGATGCCGCCACCGCCAGGGCGGGGTCGCGCCTCGCGCCTTCTTATCGGCAGCGGCGGATGCGATGGGTGGCGGGGGGGACAGGGAGGGGGAAGTTGGCTCCGATGGCTGCGGGCGCGCCTTTTCGCGCGATAAGATACTCCTCGCCTCGAGGTACGCTTCGCGGGCAGGGACAAGGGAAAGAGGAGGCAAGTTTGCAGGGAAAGGTAGTAGAAGCGATGTTCAAGGAGGGATGCACACCAAAAGGAGAAGCGCCGCGAGAGAGATAGAGCTAGGAGTTAGATTTTTCGAAGAAATACGAAAACGTGAAGAATATATGTAAAATGAGAATTCATTAAAGCATAATCGAACAAAAGAGTTTGTGTTAGTCACAGAGAAACAGACAGAGGGAGAGGAAGAAAAAGAGAAAAAGAGAGACAGAAACAGGCAAAGAGAGCGAGAGACAGAGAGAGAGAAAGTGTGAGTGGAGAGATAAAAGGGAAACGAAGAGAGAGAGCAAGAGCGAGAGAGCGAGAGCGAGCGAGCGGACGAGAGAGAGAGAGAGAGAGAGAGAGAGAGAGAGAGAGAGATGAACAAAACAAACCTAGAGAAAATGACAGAAACTGGTGTGGTGACACGAAAGAGGAGGAACACTGCTATAGAAATCGGAAGATTCAAAGACAAAACGGAAAAGTCGTAGAAGAGGGAACAAGATATGAGAACTCCATGGCGGCTAAAGCCAGAGGCTTGAGCGCGGCGGGGGCGTGTGGCCGTCCAACGCCATTAAACGGACGCCGTCACCCGCAGCGGTCCTCGCCTGCTCGTAACCTCTTTATTAAAGCGCGAGGTTGTCGCGAGCAGCGTCTCGCCGTCCGCGGTGGGGAAGGCCAGGGAAGCGCAGATAGGGCGCATGCGGGATTCTCCATCTCTCTCGCTCCTCGCATGCCCCACCCGCCTGCGCCCTGCGATATCCGCTCCTAAGCCCCCCTCGCTGAGTACTGTGACCTGCACCCTGTGTAGGGTTGCCAACAATATTCATGGAAAAAAGAGACACTCGATAAGATTTTTTTTTAAATAACACCCCAACACATTTATTTTTATAAATATTTAATTTAGACTCACATAAGTTCCATTTCTTTCTTCTCTCCATTTGCGATTCAAATGAAAAGATTCGTTCACAAAGTGCAGATGACGATGATCTGAGCATGTCTTTTCTTTATTTTAGATGCTAGTCAGAGGCACTATCATGCATGCATGTGTCGGCGTTCAGAAAAGGATATTCATATTTTATACTCTAAATTAAACAATAAACGATTAAAATGTAGCACATGTTAGACATGGCATAACATAAATGACAACAAATGTTAAAAATTTACTAAAAGTAGGACATTTAAAATACAAAGAAGGACGAGAGAACAATTGACGTTAATGGAGGACTGTCCTTCCAAATGCACAACGGTTGGCAACCCTGGCTCTATTCTACACGTCCAACGATCTGCGTCTTGCGCTGTGGACCTTGTGGCACGCCATTCCCCGTTCGTTAAATTCTCTTGACGACCACAGTACGTGGTCTCACAATTATTACTTTCATTTATCTCAGAAAATGTCGGTGTAACGGCTAAGTTACAGGCTACAGAAAGCTATATCACCAAATTGAAAAATTATCATATTCGTTCCGTCATTTCAAAAACAGTTACAAGAAGGAATCGAATAGTTGATTGAATATTTAATGATATTTTTTACAGTGACGATATTTTTATAAAGTCATTCGCCTACTTCACCTATGTGAAAAAAGAAATTTATGAACTTATTTTCCATAAAGATCTCATCTAACAAATTGAACGCATTGTTTCGTGAACTAACGAACAACTTTACACTAATTTGAGAACAGACTGTAATTAAAATAGCTCTAATTCCTATTTATTATAACTGCCATATGATATTAGATTTTCATTTTAAAGTTACTCTTCAAATTATGTGCCAATAAGTTATCGTTTCTGAACGCAAGAAACAGAGCACACCTCATAAAAATATCAATTATTATATTTATATCTGACTCTGCGAAAACGAACTAGAACACAATGTAAGAATTTATAGTCGACACAATTTATACATGAGACCAAACATGGTCACGTTCAATCAAATAAGCACACTCACAATCGGTGAATACCCCCCCCCTGTGAAAAGGACACGGAAGGCGAGTGCATGCGCAGGCGCTCTGCATTGGAAGGCGAACTGGACAAAATGGGCATTGAACGGCAAATGAATGATTCTTTGGCGCGAATGTCCTGTACAAAGGCGACGTCTTCGACCTTGGTGAGAGCACGAGGCGCTGCCAAGTGCCAAATCCTGACGAGCCAGCGGCCGCGACAGCTGGTCCTCCGGCCTTCAGCTCCTTCTTTGCAGCCGGTGGTGGCTTCAGAGCACCTGCTCGCTCTCCCCACCATCCGCAATCTCCCACATACACACTTGGAAGCTAATTCACACATGGCGAAAATCGCAAATCGGGTTCACTCTTAGTAATTGTTCTATCACTACTAACGCCAACAAAAGTCTTCCACCGCAGACCGCGTTCGATCTCCAGACAATTAATGTGGAATTTGTGATGGACAAAGAGACTTCTCAGTAGGATTTGTCGGGGTTCTCCCGTATCCAATGTTCTCATTAATGATACTAATTGTTGAATCATTATTCATCTTATCATTATCGTTACCATCCAATTACATCACTCATTGGACTGAATGACCTGAGGAGTTCAAGAGCTTCTAAGTCCTAAAAAATAGACAAGTGGGAAAACATGGAAAATGCTGTGCCCTTCATTTTTGCAACCCCTTTTCACATTGAAACAAATATCCAATAATCACTTTTTTAATGTGTCTTAAAAGAATTCTCAGATATCTTGTTTCCACCTACTATCCCAGGTAGGAATTCATAATAATACACACATACCATATAACCCGCTTTCATGTTACGGTTCAGCTCCATGACAAGAATTTGATGTCACAGTTACTGTTCCATACTGTTCCTCTTCCATACTCTGGTCCATCACGTTACCTCACGTCTCGAATTGCACGTAACGTTCGCGCAAGTGCGTGGCTGGGAGCTCACAATAAACAGCGCCGTTGGGCAGGGATGGGGCGGGCTGGGGGTGGCAGCGTGTACCTGCGATAAGGCGTCGCGTGCGCGCTCGATCCGACTCGCCACCTCCGCCTCCGCCGCCCACGCCGACACGCGTCGGTGGCGCGCAGCAATGCGGACGGCGCGGAGCGGCACGGCGCGGCG
The DNA here is from genome assembly GCA_011170035.1 of Teleogryllus occipitalis. Classification (NCBI taxonomy): domain Eukaryota; kingdom Metazoa; phylum Arthropoda; class Insecta; order Orthoptera; family Gryllidae; genus Teleogryllus; species Teleogryllus occipitalis. The sequence goes on from BLKR01002757.1 coordinate 20,196, forward strand.
GGACAAAAGCGGCGCCCGCCCGCCGAAAGGACCTTGAGGAGCGCCAGAAGGCGCCTCGAAACAGACCGTCGGCTCTCCCTCTCGTACAATCGGTGTCCGCCCCGGCCCGGCCCGCCCCGCCTAGCCTAACCCCGCCCCGCCCCGCCTAGCCTAGCCTAGCCTACCCCCGCCCCGCCCCGCCCCCACTCCCACGGGCACGGATGCGAGGTGGCGCCCAAAGCAAGGAAAACAAGAACGCAGGCACGATATGTTTCAGAGCAGAAAACAAAAAGACAGGAAATACCTCAGTATATGTGGTGTATATTTAGGAAAGCGCAGTCAATGTGTATCTTAATTTTACTTCCTCGCTACAGAGTAGAGTTATGTATTGCTGCGCGAAAAAACGGCGAAGTTTCGGAAGAAAAACACTTATTAAGGGGCTCTGGTAACAGAAAAGTGGATAAATCCAGTTGCTAAATTTCTAAAAAAAAAGAAAAAACTCCACTGTCATATTTTTTGTGGGTCCTTGATACCGAAAAATCGAATGACGGCAAAACATCTGTCCGTGTGTCTGTCCGTCCGTCTATGAACGACGCTAGAGGCTAAACCATTCAGTCGATTATCTCCAAAATTAATATTCCCCAATCGATCTGGCTGATGTCGCTAGCTGTTGAATTTGAAGCCGATATATTAATTTTAAAGGGTAATTTACATGAACCCCTTAGGGCATTTTCCAAATTTTCAAAAAAATGTCTCCATCGATTTGATTAAATGTTTTTGTTGTATAGTGCAAAGGATGTTTAAGAGAATGGTGCAGGTCTCATGTTTGTTAAAAACTGATTTTTCCGAAATTGCAAAAGTTCCAATTTTTTTCGGCGGCGTCCTACATCTACAATATTAAAGATAAAGATTTTATGCCTTAAAAAAACCTATTCCATAAAGAAAGATTTTGAAATAAGGTTATGTATTTTTTTTTTTTTAATTTGAGTACTTTTCGCGCAATTTTGCGTGAAAATACGGGCGAGAAAGTACATGCTGTTTTGGCACCACGAGTTTTATTTTGATAAGGAGCAATTCAAATTAACGTTGCTATACAAAGAAAAGTTTTTCCACAAATTACTTTACTCTCAATAATAAATGTTGTCTCAATAGTAAATGTTGGAAAATAGGTTGTTGGCAAATTCTTTCCATTACCCTCTTCCCAAAATTTATTTCTATTCCATAGAAGAAATAATTTAAGCAGAGAGAGCCAAAATGTTGTGAAATCACTTGTAAAGAAAAAAGAAAAGAAACGTAAGTATTATTATATACCAATAGGCAAGTGGTTTAATTAAATAAACTTAATATTTCAATAAAATTTAATCTGTGTATAAGCAATTAGTATCAATGAAAAGGAAGGGTGCAAACAAAATTATACTTTATATATATACACACACAGTTGACTCCGGTTATAGTGAACTGAAGTAACTGGACCCGTATCACATCTATATATATAAAAGAAAGTCGTGTTAGTTACACTATTTATAACTCAAGAACGGCTGTACCGATTTGGCTGAAAGTTGGTGAGCAGGAAGCTTAGGGCCAGGAGACGGACATAGGATACTGTTTATCCCGTTCGACAGCGTTCCTGTGTGAGAACGCACGTTTTCGCGTGATTTCGCATCTTAGCGGTCATTGTTGCCTGTGGTAACCCATTGTTGTAACGCCGCACTGATAACAGAAGGCGATAATGCTAGCCGCCTTTCGTTGGCCGTTATCTATATATATAAAAGAAAGTCGTGTTAGTTACACTATTTATAACTCAAGAACGGCTGTACCGATTTGGCTGAAAGTTGGTGAGCAGGAAGCTTAGGGCCAGGAGACGGACATAGGATACTGTTTATCCCGTTCGACAGCGTTCCTGTGTGAGAACGCACGTTTTCGCGTGATTTCGCATCTTAGCGGTCATTGTTGCCTGTGGTAACCCATTGTTGTAACGCCGCACTGATAACAGAAGGCGATAATGATAGCCGCCTTTCGTTCGCCGTTATCTATCTATATATATAAAAGAAAGTCGTGTTAGTTACACTATTTATAACTCAAGAACGGCTGTACCGATTTGGCTGAAAATTGGTGAGCAGGAAGCATAGAGCCAGGAGATGGACATAGGATACTGTTTATCCCGTTCGACAGCGTTCGTGTGTTGGAACGCACGTTTTTGCACGTTTTCGCGTGATTTCTCATGTTAGCGGTCATTGTTGCCTGTGGTAACCCATTGTTGTAACGCCGCACTGATAACAGAAGGCGATAATGATAGCCGCCTTTCGTTCGCCGTTATCTATATATATGAAAGAAAGTCGTGTTAGTTACACTATTTATAACTCAGGAACGGCTGAACCGATTTGGCTGAAAATTGGTGAGCAGGAAGCTTAGAGCCAGGAGACGGACATAGGATACTGTTTATCCCGTTCGACCGCGTTCCTGTGTGAGCACGTTTTTGCACGCACGTTTTCGCACGTTTTCGCACGTTTTCGCGTGATTTCGCATGTTAGCCGGCATTGTTGCCTGTTGTAACCCATTGTTGTAACACCGCACTGATAACAGAAGGCGATAATGATAGCCGCCTTTCGTTCGCCGTTATATCTATATATAGTCATGTTAGTTACACTATTTATAACTCAAGAACGGCTGTACCGATTTGGTGAGCAGGAAGCTTAGAGCCAGGAGACGGACATAGGATACTGTTTATTCCGTTCGACAGCGTTCCTGTATGAGAACGCACGTTTTTGCACGTACGCAGTGCAACAAGGATAGTACAGTTTCTCACAGTGAGTGCGACGCGAGAAAAAGATGGGACCGGCTGTCAAGGCGGAACAGAGTTCGCCGGGTCAGCTAGTCTATATATATAAAAGAAAGTCGTGTTAGTTACACTATTTATAACTCAAGAACGGCTGTACCGATTTGGCTGAAAGTTGGTGAGCAGGAAGCTTAGGGCCAGGAGACTGACATAGGATACTATTTATCCCGTTCGACAGCGTTCCTGTGTGAGAACGCACGTTTTGCGTGATTTCGCATCTTAGCGGTCATTGTTGCCTGTGGTAACCCATTGTTGTAACGCTGCACTGATAACAGAAGGCGATAATGATAGCCGCCTTTCGTTTGCCGTTATCAATATATATATAAAAGAAAGTCGTGTTAGTTACACTATTTATAACTCAAGAACGGCTGTACCGATTTGGCTGAAAGTTGGTGAGCAGGAAGCTTAGGGCCAGGAGACGGACATAGGATACTGTTTATCCCGTTCGACAGCGTTCCTGTGTGAGAACGCACGTTTTCACGTGATTTCGCATTGTTGCCTGTTGTAACCCATTGTTGTAACGCCGCACTGATAACAGAAGGCGATAATGATAGCCGCTTTTCGTTCGCCGTTATATCTATATATACTACACCTATTATATATTTACGGTTTACCCATATATACTTCACCTATGCACCAAAATAGAGGAACAGTAATGAATGATTAATCTACTTAATTTTTTTATTTGCATTTTCTAATAAACAATTTAACTTAATAAATTCCAAAATCTGCTTATTTATTGCCTGTAACAGCCGATCCCTATTATTACAGCTTTGTATTTCTCTCTTAAACAAAAAATCAATTCCAAAAAAAAAACCGCTCTGCTACGTAATAGATTTTTTTATTATCTATTTAATATCAGAGCGTTTTTTGAAATTCTTCTTTGTTTGAGAGAAAAACACAAATCTGCAATAGCTTTATTATCACGAGTGCAACAAGGATAGTACAGTTTCTCACAGCGAGTGCGACGCGAAAAAAAAGATGGGACCGACTGTTAAGGCGGAACAGAGTTCGCCGGGTCAGCTAGTACATTATAAATAAGTATCAGAAGATTCGATGATAGTGAACCTGATGATAGTGAACGTAGAAAGTAAGTCCAGGAAATTAATTGGATCTCGTATGTTATTAGGCGATTAAAAGGGGAGAGATTCCTTCCGAGATTTGGATGGTGTTCCAACAGTGCAAGAGGCATTGAAAGATGCCAAGACTGCATTACCATACTTAGAGACAGAGGAACATGCAGAATCAAATAAGGAGAGAGCACGAACTCTGGAGACGGATCTAATGAAAATCGTACCAAGCCCACAACTGAAAATAATTAAGGAGAAATATATTGAAATTTTCAGTTCGTACCGTTAACGTATTTTGCTATATCTCTGTATTAATAAAATCAATTATTATGGAGCAATTCCATTTAATTTTGAGATCGGATATCGTGAACCAAACATGTTAGTTCCCAGAAGTTCACTATAACCGGAGTCGACTGTGTATATGTGTGTGTATATAATTTGCTTTATGTCATTGCGCAACATCGTAATACTATAGCCCTCGATTTTATCGACAACATGCGACTGAGACGAGGAGTAACTACAGACTCCCACGAAAGAGGCGAAGCCACACGCCGTGGCCAGGAATTACGAGCGCAGGGGGCGGGAGGGCGGGCGCGCGCGGTCGTGCAGCCGCACGGAGGCCAAAGGAGAGCGCGCCGCGCGATCGTAAAAGCCGCTCGCGTCCGGTCGTTCCGTGGAAATTTGACGACGCGCGGATGAACGGTTCAAAACTTATCCTGCCACCGCCGCCAGTGAAGCCGAGAGGTGACGCGAAGCGTCGCGGTCCCATGAGCTCTACGTAAAGTCGATCTGCGGCAACGCGTCCTAAAGTGAGCGATGCTCTCTCATGACTTGGATATCCGATAATTGAATTCCCGGCTAGTGGACCTACGACTCATTGAAACTTAGAATTAATTTAAATCATAGATATAGTATAGAATTCAACCACTAATGCAAAATATATGAGCAGTTCAAAAATGGACTACATTGAATTTGATTAAAAGAGACTAATGGATAAAAAAAATAGCAGTTAAAATAAGGGAATTATTAGAGACGAGGAGCAAACATTAAGGTATTTGAGAGCTGACGGATTCGCAAGACGTTAGCATTTCTAAAATTGTAGCCCAGGATAGGGAGGTTCTTAGCCTGGAACGTATGAGTTCGAGTACTGACAGGGGCACCAAGTAAATTTTAGGTAGACGTGTATCCGAAAAAAAAAGACTGTCCGACCGTTACGGTGGTTTCTTACAATTAATTTCAAGCACACACCAAAATGGAACAGTCCGTACTCAGCTTCTTTGGCATTTCTATCCCACTCACTGCTCCTTAGGCCCGAGTGATGGTACGATTCTGCATTCGCAGGCCCCACCCCTCCCCAATAATGGAATACTCGACAATACTGCGAGTATTGTCGAGCATTCAATTATCCCAGGGAGTCAGAGAAAGCAGATTAATAATAAGTGGAATGCATTTTAGCATTACGGTCCATAAGGCTCATGACTGATGATCTAACAAACAGATGACTGTGATAATGATGAGATGAAGGAGACATGGTAGAATGACGAGGCAGCAGAAACTCGAGAACCCTGAGAAAACCTGCTCAACACAAATTCTACAAGAATTCGCTGGAGATCGAACCCGGGCCCAGCTATGTAAGGCGTATGTTCTCGCTATTACATCACGAACCCCCCTCTCTAGCATGCATTTATGGCTTCGAAAGGTTCAAGATGAATACATGGCGAAAATTTTAGCTATCGAGCGTAAGAACCCGCGCCAATGTCAACGCGACTGCACGAAGGAAAAAGAAGGGTAATTTTTTTTAACGATGGTGTATCTGGATTTCATTGTTACCACCTACGGTATGACATTTGTCTAATAATCACATGGCGTATGCTTACATTCATCTTGACAGCGTGAATATCGTAGGCTTTATGAAGTATCTAAAAATCCAGTACGATGTGTATTAGGTACAATTTTCATCATTTTTTTTCTACAAAGTTTGAAAATTTTTCTGACGTGAGATATTTATAAATATTGATATCCCGTACATGATATGCTCTTTACAGTTACTAATAAAACAATTTGGCAGACAGTAGCCTCAATTTTGTTGATTTGTTGTCCATAAAAGTTCTCAATATTATATTTTTAACCCTGGAGTGATGTCCAGCATTCGGGTCATATAAAAAAAAACTTTTTCGACTTGTTCTCTTTGCAGCCTGCGAGTTGGAGCTGCCGAAAACGCCCTCTGTGGGCGGGGCGTCCCGCTGCCGAAGCTCCCGCCTCCGACGCCATCGGAGCTGCTGCCGCTGCGCGCGAGGCTGAATAGGAAGTCCCGCGGCAAAGCGGGGCTCGTGACCCTGGGAATCATTTTGTTCCCGGGCGTGTACAACGTAAGAAGCCGCACCGCGACACCAGCCGCGCGATAAAAATGCGAGCACGATTTAGGTCACGGACTGTGCACCATGGAATACTTCCATTCACGAGCGGTATTTTTCCAGGTCTTCGCTAAAAAAGCATATCCGTCGCCATGTTTTTATCGGTTCTAAAAACGAGTAAATGCATCTATCGATAAATAGACAAATGTCAAAACAACGAATGAAAGTGATGTAGAGTCAGGAGAGAGAAAATCCTCGACAAAGGCAGAATTTGATTATCAAAAGAAAAGAGAGCAAGGATAGGGAAAGAGAGGGGGAAGACTGTAAGAAGCGCAAGGTCAGAATTATCCGTGGTACTAATATTAGCCACTGTTTCAAGTCTGTGAACAATGGTTCCTAGTATTCCTGCAAAAAAGCTATCTAAACCATTTGTTACGTGAATGTTGCAGCGATTGCCTGCCGTATTTGGTCTAGGCCCGAAGCACTGACGTGATTCATCGAGAGTTGCCAAATAATCAAATAAAATTCCTTCACGGCGATTTTTTAGGGTTCATCACTTACAACATTAAAACCCTTGGAGATGTTTAATGATACAGAACAAACACTATTTCACCTGAATATCACTTAATCCTGTACAATTCCAATTAATACCTACTTATTGTTGAGGTACCTAAGTGAAGTAGGTACGCTGCTGATGATATATTAATATTGGATCTAGGTCTATGTGACATCCAACCTGATGGAATCTGACAGAATGTGGGTGGTAGCATCTACTCCGAAATGAAGCACTTTCACAATTCACGAGTAAATAAATGTTTATCTGTCACGCAACCAGTTACTCTTATTTACTTTCGCCTTTCGACAACGAATGAGTTGCGCGTGGTATTTGGCAACAACGAAGTAAGATATTGTACTTTGTGTACAAGTCAAACATCAGTATACGATGAGTTGCATACCAATCAGGGACAACTGACACATGTTAAAAAAGATTTCCCACCACATCTTCAGAAACGAAAAGTATTCATCTCTCAGTCCTGTCATATCCTAGACGTTTGTAATATTTATTCTAAGAATCTCTGTAGTTATAGAGAAATAAATCTAAGAAGATATCAAAGTAACAACTCTTAAAACATGTGAAAATCAATTTACTTTAGTGAAGTATCGCAACACCGCGAAATATGTACAGCCTGGGTCTTTGTAAAAAGTTTATATTCGTTGATGCATCACGTAAATAGGTAGCCACGAATCATGTGTCAGTCATCAATCGCCCCAGATAAAAAAAAACAGTTTTCAAAAATTCATAACACTAAATATTGTGTATAAAGTTCCGGGAAAAATAATTTTTAAACAAGCACAAACAGCAGACCATATCCTAATTTTGTCATTTTGTGTAGTGTACCGTATTACCGTCCGCCCAGAGACTGCGTTAAAAAGGTTCCAAAATCAGGTACAAGTGTGCCAACTGCATACGAACGAATGAAGAGAGTTCCAATTGACGAGCGCATGAACAGACTTCAAATACAAAGTCCAAAAATAAATGCTATAAACTTCTAGTGCACGTAGACATGGGCGAAAATAGCCACATTTTGCTAATGAATTTATAGTGTGGAATTTCATACGTGATTAACGTAGTTACGTGCATTTATGAATATGAGATTTACCCCTAATTTTTAGGCAACCCCATACGCAGAGATGTGCGACAGGTATAAGAAATCTTGACTACATCAAAACATGACCAGCAGTAGCCAGACAGTTGCTGTAATTTTTTAGGCTACCTTTTCTCTTTTACGCGCACGTTTTCTTGAGCCCCGGAATACCTACCCCCACTCCTTTGCCAACATTAGTTGAATTTTTTAAGAATAAATGATACCAATGAGCATTGGAGACAAAATCTGATAATCAGAAACGTTTACTGCCATGGAATAGAAACTATTTTGCATTGAAAAACAAACAATAAATTTGATGTAAAATTCCTTTTCTGAAAATAACCAAACTCCCCACTCCTCTTGCAACAGACGAAACGAGGTCTCAAGAAAACGTGAGCGGGTAAAGGCTCCCACAGACCGGCGCGGTAGATTCGCAGCGGGTGCGGCGCGGAAAGTTCCGAACTAGACGCGACCGCGGAATTCGCGATACCGTTCACATCGGACCGTCAATTATGAGTCAGCGTTTGGTGACGGTTGGCAAGGTCGCTCAATCCAGAGGGGAGAGATGACTCCCAAAAACGGGCGAACTTCCACGAAATTCGAGCTGCAGCGGAAGAAACGAGTCTGACTGCGTTACAAATTTCGACGCCGATTAAACGCTGCCAATTCGTTGCCGCGACGCTCGCCTGACGCGCAGGTCCGAACGTGCTCATAAGGCAACACGTGGCGCGAAACTTTCGCTGCGGCAAAATCCGCGTGGGCTGCGGATCTTCCGCGTCGGTCAGCGGGAGCCTTAGTACAGCATTCCCTGCTTCGCGTCGGCCCATTCACTGGGAGCCCCGTGCGCAGGGGGAGTGGAGGCGGGCGGAGCGCGGAGAGCGCGGGCGCGGGCGGCGGCGGGGCGGGGGCGCGCGGCCCCCGGCGGGGGCGGGGCCAGGGGCGGAGGAGGACGAGGGCGAGCAGCCGACGGAGGAGGAGCTCGCCAGGCGCCTGCGGGCGCAGCTGGCCGAGGCCGACGAGCTCTTCGGCGAGAGCCGCTACCAGGAGGCCTTGGACGCCCTCGCGCGCATCGACGTAAGGAGGCGAATGCCGGAGCACTTCCCTACCAAACGGGCCACGCACCGCGCGCGATCTTTCCTTCCTCTTTCGTGTCTTATCCTTACCCCCTTACACACACACACACTTTCACTAACATGCATAACACTAGTACATATTCCGGGAGACCGGTCGGGAGCTTAGAGCTTGTCCCGGCTTGGGCGGTGCCCCACTGCTGGTGGGAGAGTCCTGGTTAGGGGGAAATCCCGCTAGCCGACGGTAGGTCGGCACCGGATCTCGCCATCCAGCGGGGAAATATCACATGTTCCGAGGAAAAAACATGCTCTACACTTACGGGAATAATTACCTAAGCTAATAGTAACAGTGCAGGGTTGGAAAATGTCATGTTTGGCGAAGTGTAATACATATTGTGGATTGATGTATTTGTGATTGGTGGTCGAGCAGAAGTAAGCCGACGTTGCCACGGCATTTATTTATTAGAATTATTTACTAGTCCGGTAAAGAATTCTGTCTGTTAGGTAAAATGGATGAATTTTTATTTACAATCTCGCGACCCTTTGTTCTGCACTCTCTCTCCACACCCGCTCTGGCATTCTTCATCAAAACTAATTCACAAAGGAGTTTCTTGCAAGAACCAAACAAGTCCTAAATTCCTTATTTTGAGATATTTGACCAAGTTATTCCTCTCAACTGGCGCTATCTGTTGGGACATCTCCTTTCTCCATGTTCCAAACACATTCAAAGATATAAGGCGGAATAAAATCATAAATTCATTATAATGCACGTCTACGTTATGACGTTTTTGGTACCTCCTGAAAAATCTCGGATTCGGATGAGGTTGGTTCTTGTAAGAAATTCTTCAACAAATGTTTTTTCTTTATATAATAAAAACAATTTTCTTTAAAATAGCCTAATTTATGACCGGCAAAATACTCCTTTCAATAAAAAGATAAAGAAACCCTATCGAAATTCGTTAGAACATTCCAGAGATTAGCTCGATCAAAGAAGAGGTTAAAACTAGTGTTAGTAGAGTAAGTAGAAATAAAATAGTATAACTCGCAAAGTACTTATATTTGCTGAACACGAAGACATATAAATACACTTCATTTGAAATAAATAACACTTCTACTTTATTTATACAGATGTTTTGTGTGTATGTGTGTTGTGTGTACTTGGCTGTCCGGAAGACGCCGCGACCTAGGCACAGCGTCCAATATTTCGGCCGCCATTGTGCGACCTTTCTCAGGGCAAAATGAGAACAGAACATCTGTACGTCGGACGCGGTGTTTCCCGGCCAGCTAAGTAGTTACTGACTTCTACCGCGGAAGCCCGCACTGTCGATGTTATGTGTGATTTTCGATGCGAGCCTTTAAGGATGTGTCGTGCTTGCTTACGTCAGGGTTGTCCACCTTATTGTGGCCCGCGAAAGGTTATTATTTAATAGTCAAAAGCAAAAGCCTTTTGCATTCATGTCGGACGAAAACATTGGGCACCTAGCGCACGCGCCCTGCTGGGGTCAACACCCCCTATAATGTAAAAATAGGGTAAGTTTAGATTGAAGGAATTTTTCTAGTAAATTCATCAATTCAAAACCATCCCAATGTGTTTCACTGCGTTTGCATGACACGACTTGATACCAGGCATGGTTCCCCCTCCTCCGTTTCAGAACAGTCGGGCTAAGTGCCAAGATCAACAATGCGGACCGGGTGCCGTGGCTCAGCGCATCAACTGATGTCACTGCAGCACCTCTGACCGGGAGGTCCTAGGTTCGAGTCCCGAATAGGAGGAGAATTTAGCGGCCGGCTGCTCTGATCGGTAGTTTTCCGTGGATTCTCCGATCAACACCAGGCGATGGCCGGAGGAGTACCCTAACAAACGAGCCATGGACCGCGCACGAAGTTTCGTTCCTCTTCCTTGGTTATCCTCTCCACTTATACTAACATGAACTACATTAATGCATATGCCGGGAGACCGGTCGGGGACTCAGAACTTGTCTGGGCTGGGGCGGTGCCCCGCTGGTGGGAGATACCTGGTTAGGAAAACTCCGTTAGCCAACGGTAGTCGGCACCGGATCTCGCCATCCAGCGCGAGAAGACCGCCGCCACCTCCCAAACAAAACATGCACTCCATTTACGGGAATAATAACCATAGTAGTTGACCCGCCCGGAATCACAAACAATCTATCATTCAACAATACGGGAAGTTAGGTGTGGATCGCCCAAGTAATGAAAGTATGGCCCGCAACCATAATGAAGACTTTAGATGTGGCCCTCGAGACCTCACAAGTTGGACATCCCTGCTCTATGTGACTGAGTGTGAGCGAGAGTGTGGGGCGGGGAGCAGATAGCAAGGGCGCAGCGCGCGGAGGAGCCGCAGGTGCTGTGGCGGCAGGCGCGCGCGCTCTACAACCTGGCGGTGGACGCGAGGGGCGCCGCGCGCGAGCCGCCGACCGCCACGCCCCCCTCGGCGGCGACCACGCCGGTCCAGACGTCAGCCTCAGCCCCGCTGCCGTCGTCGCGTTCCACGTCGGTAGGGATGGCGGTTTTTATCAAAACTAATCAGTTCAACGTTATTCGTTTCTTTTCTATCTTCGGTTTAACCATGAATTCACAACTGCGAAAAATAATTACATATTGAAATAATGGGCTTTCTATTTTTTTTGTAAAAGGAGCGTTGGTACACAATAATTACAATTTTTATTGTTACAGCAACAATATACATAATTTTTACACCCCTGAATACTAACAGGTAAATTTCCAAATTGTGATTAAACGGAAAATATCTGATTATCACATTGTAAAAATACACGAATAAAACTAAATAGAACAATCAATTCAACTTGATCTATTTCAAACATAGAGGAAAACACATGCTGTATCACTGCCTCCTCCTGAGATAAAATATTCACTTCACTTCCATAGCAATTGACATGCACGGAATTATCAATCAACGAAACAGAAAGCTCAGAAAACAGAATGTCACTAATTTAACCACATCCACAAAACACAGCTACGCGATTATTTAATTTGAAAGTTTCCAACGAGAATAAATTGGTGAACAAAAGCAAAAAGCTGTCTGTCGGTTAAAACCCATCGCCGTTAAAATCCATCTCTGTTAAAACTCGTTTCCAGTTAAAAGCGGTTAAACCTCGTGTGTTAAAGCCTGTTTTCGGTTAATACTCGTTTCCGGTTAAAACCGTTAAAGTTGTAGTAAACCTGTTTTTGGTTAAACCCCGTTTCCGGTTCAAACGGTAAACCAGTCTTGCATTAATACCTGTTTTCGGTTAAAACCGGTTTCTGGTTAAAAGGGCTAAACCTGTCTTGCAGTAAGACCTGTCTTGCGGTAAGACCTGTTTTCAGTTAAAACCGGTTTCCGGTTAAAAACGGTTAAACCTGTTTTCTGTTAAAACCCGTTTCCCGTTCAATCGGTTAAACCAGTCTTGTGTTAAAACATATTTTCGGTTAAAACCCGTTTCCGGTTAAAAACGGTTAAACCAGTGCTCGTTTCCAACGGGCACTTGATTCCGCTGCGCAGCCGTCGTCGTCGGCGGGGTCGGAGCGCGCGCGCCTGCTGGGCGAGGCGCTGGGGCTGCTGCGGCGCGCGCTGGCCGTCGACGACGCGTGCGCGCCGGCCCACAAGTGGAGCGCCGTGCTGCTGGACGCCGCCGCCGCCCGCGAGGGCCTCCTGGAGCACGCGCGCCGCCTCGCAGACGTGCACCACCACCTGCGCCGCGCCGTCGCCCTCGACCCCAAGGACCCCGCCGCGCTCTACATGCTCGGTGAGCGACCGCCAACCCACCGGCTGGGGTGCCACAGGGCGTCAACTTATGGCTCTGCACTCTAGACTTGGGTTTATTCACAGCTGTGTTGACCGGGAGCGGTGGTTCAGTGCATCAACTGATGTCACTGCAGAGCCTATGACCGGGAGGTCCTAGGTTCGAGTCCCGACGGTGGCAGGATTTTCGACACTAGCTTGTCTCCTAGGTCGGATTCAGTCGCAGTCTGGAGGGGAGTTCTAGAGGCCGACTGCTCTGATCGGTAGTTTTCCGTGGTTTCCCCGATCAACACTAGGCGAATGTCGGAGCAGTTCCCTATCAAACGGGCCACGGTCGGTGCGCGATCTTTCCTTCCTCTTCCTTATCCTCTCCTCACTCCTTACACACACACACACACACTTACACTAACATGCACTACACTACCACACATGCCGGAACACCGGTCGGGGACTTAGAACTTGTCCCGGCTGGGGCGGTGCTCCTCTGGTGAGATACCTGGTTGTGGAAAAGGTAGTCGACGGTAGGTCGCCGCCGTATCTCCCCATCCAGTGGGGAAGATAACCGCCACCCCCTGATGAAAAATATGCACTACACGTATGGGAATAATGACCATAGTAGTTGACGCGCCCGGAATCACAAATCAATCAATCAAAGCTATGTCTGATGTAAATTAGCTGTTACGGTGCCATCCAATCGGAAGGTTGAACGCCATCATAGTGACATCACTGAAGTGAAGTGTGAACTCCCGATTGGATGTCACCGCAACAGGTGGTGACCTGCGAGACGCAGCACTGAATAAATCGCAGAACAGAGATGCGACATCGATGTTTTGAAATCATCGATATTTTTGTAGAAATATCGATATATTAACTCCGACGTTTTTTTTTAAATCGATATTTTGTGGAGGATGATTTTTTTCTTTTCCCATGTTTTGTTTATACATGAAAAATAAACAATATGTTCTTGTATTTCCTCTATCTTCAAATTCATTTCGAACTTTGAGAAGTAGTCAATAAATGCGGGTCTGCCCCGTCTTCTCGTCCTCTAATCGACGAATTGATAAACAGGAACACTGTCAAATTAAATTTTTTATCACATCTATTAGCTTAGGTGTCTCAGGCATCAATTGATGTCACTGAAATGCCTTGACTAGTGGTCAAGTCCCTTCAAGTTGAAGGCAGACCTTTCCACTCTAGATAGCTATGTCGAATGAGAATTTAGCGACCGTCTTCTCTGACCAGTAGTTTTCTTTGGTTTCTCCGATCAATACCCGGCAAATATCATCTTCCGTGATAAACAGATCCTCTAAACTTTCGCTAATAATGATCTCACCAGCTGACAATCAATCCACTCGCCCAACCCTCACTCACGTTTCCTTCATTTGGTCCACTGTTTCTTTAACTGACATCAAAATTTCCGTTCCCAAATTAGGTACAGTTCAAGTGTCACATCACTCTTGAACAAATGTGCATATGCATAAGTCCGATGTAGCTATTGCTTGTTGTAGCTACGCTGTGCTTAAACTGCGGATTATGTGTCATAGATCTCAAAGCACCTAACGTTTTGTGAGTTGTCTCCATTTTTGCGCGGATGACCCTGATCTACCTACCGCGAGGCGAAAAAAGGTATTTTCATTTATAAATTCAAGTGAGTCGACTCCCACTGACTCACAGCAGTAACATTTATTTCTGCAATTTCATTTGATGAGAAACGAAGGAAATGTTTTCCTAAACCAAGGATGTAAATAAAAAGAGAAATTCAAAAGAATTTTGTAATTGGAAAGTTATATAGGACAGGATCTACTCGGCAACATTTTGATGAATTTTAATCACGATGCCGGAAGTGGAATCGTGTTCACCCATGACGCGGCTCTTTTTTCACAGCTAAAGACGAGATATTCCAATAATGAACGAGTCGTGCGTTCTGTTAACGCGCCGGGCGAAATCGACCCACAAACAAACACAAAGCCCGGATGAATCGCGCTTTTTCAATTTAATTGAACCTTTTCGCCACGCGAGCGGGGGGCGCTTTCCCGCGTGGTGGCGGGGAAGAGGTAGGTATCGAGAGCTTCTTTTCAGCCGAGGATCGACCGATCGTGCGAGGACGTTGGCCCAGAAGGGTATAGGATAAACGACCTGCGCGCACGCGACCGGTCTCAACTTTGATCTGAATATGAAAAAGGAAAAAAAAAAGAAAAAAATGCGGGCAAAATATTCCTTCAATAAATCGAAATCGAAAACTCTCATTTCGTAAACTGGTAGATCACACGTTCCTAGGTCTGAGACGTTGACGGATTTTCGAAACCAGTAAAATAGGTGGCAGCTGATTACTAACTAGATAAGGATGAGAGGGTGTGTGAATGAGTATTTATTCTTGGTGCGTCAACACTGAAGGTCATTCATCCCTAAAGTATAGTATATGTTATGACCCAAGAGGTGGTATTGTTCATTCCTCAATGGAGCGCGTGATCTGGCATCGGTGACGCCTTTCGGGTTTTCCCTCCTCCAGCTATCTCACCCATCACACCATTGCCCCAGTAGAAAACAAGCTCTAAGCTCCAAACTGGACGACTGACATATGGGGGCAGAGAAGTGCATGTAAGTGTGTATGCATGTGCGGGTAAGGGAAAACAAAGGACACGATTGACGAAGGAAAGTTCGCGCACGGTCCGTGATCCATTTGCTAGGGTGCTGCTCTTACTTTCGCCAGCTATTGATCGGAGAAAGCACGGAAAACTTGCGATCAGATCATACGATCGATAGAATTATCCTCCAGACAATGGTTGAATTCATCTCAGCTATGAAAGTAGTGTCGAAAATCCGATACAGCGGCGTACCGTGGGAATTTGACCCCAGCGACCTTCCAATCAATGATACTGCAGGGGGAGGGTGTAACCGTAGTAGTAGGTGCCAGTCTATGCGAATAAGAATTCTGATGTCGGTTTGGCTGTTTCTGTGTTTGTTATCGAACATTTCAAGTCGGATGTCAGAACAGTACCTGAGATAATGGGAATCGGATCGCACGCTATCTTCCTGTCCAAAACATTTAATCCAGAGATCATATTATAAATTATCAATTTTATGTTACTTTGTTGGCAGGAATTGGAAAAGAACTTACACTCTCCGGTCGCTGGTCTCTTTTTTAATACGGAAACACGATATACTACGTACACTATGTACGTACTATACTACGTACTATACGAATACTATACTACGTACTATACGTGTACCCGTACACGATATACAACGTACTTTTGTTTATGCCAAGAAGGGTAAAAAAAATATGGCACGCCTTCTTGAAAGCTCGATTTTTTAAACTATTTACAACAGACACGAAAGCAATGCAGATATTTTGCTAAGATTTGTCGTGAAATAGGAAGAAACGAGAAAAAAATGGAATTTACTGCTACTACAAAATGTAGATTTCAAATGATGATAAATTTTTGACTGTGTGTCCAACAGGCCAATCGATCAACTGAATTCCATACTTAAATTTTGCCATTTTTCCGGACTTCCCAAACAATAATAAACAGCCATGTGACAACCATTGCGAATACATATATTTCAGCTCATATGAAGTTATACATCATATATACATCATGTAAACTGAACACTTAAAAAAAGTGTTTGCTTCTTGAGTCTTTCATAGGGTGGAAACTCCCCTTTCTTGGAATACATTTCACTGACTTTTCCAGGTTTTCGTGTATTATTTATTTTTTGTTGATTAAAGTTTTAGACTATTTCAGACTTTTAAAAAACAAGCGTGATACTAACTTTTTGATTTCACGCATTTAAAGCTCTGTAATTTCACGTTCAGTTTTAATGTATTAAACACAATTTAAACGAATAAAAATTGAGTCAAAAAATTGTAAGTAAAAATATCTACTTCAATAATCATCCCAATCTTTTCCCTGATTTATAACGATTTTTCTACAAATGCCCTGATTGTTCTTCCAGAGCAATGAAATTCCCCGATTTTTCCAGGTTTTCCATGTTTTCCAGATAGTGGCCACACTGTTTCAAACCACTCTGCGTCGGCGACGCGCCTCATCGCTTGGTCGGTCGGTCCAGCTCGCGCGGAACGAGATCCAGCTGTCGCCGCGACGAGCCAGCAGGGCGGGCGGGTGGATGGTTCAGGAACTGCGAGATAAACGGGCGTCGTTCGTTTTGTGGTTCGCGGTCGACTCGCTTCACTGCGTGAGAAAGGTGCCAACCTCGCCACTCGGAAGACGCAGAGACAATTTTCACAACCATTGACCGCGAAATCAACCGGAACAAGTGTGCATGCAGACTAAATGGAAAAATAAATGTAATAATGACGATATGATTGATTGATTAGTGATTCCAGATGCGTCAACTAATAAGGTCATTAGTCGCGTAAGTGTAGTGCACGTTTGCATCGCGGAAGGTAGCGATGATGTTCCCCCGGTAGATGGCGAGACCTGGCGCCGACCTGCCCGTCGGCTTGCGGGGTTTTCCCCAATCAGGCATCTCCACCAACCAGAAGCACAAGCTCTAAGCTCCCGATTGGTCTCCCCAGCATGTGTGGTAGTGTAGGGTAGTGTGTTAGCGTAGTGTGAGTGGTGTGGTAGTGTAGTACATGTTAGTGTACGTGTAAGTGAGGGGAGTGGATGGACCAAGGAAGAGGAAAGATAGATCGTGCGCGGTTCATGGCCCATACTTTAGGGGTACTGCTCCGGCATTCGCTTGGTGTTGATGGAAGAAACCAAGAAAAGTCGGCCCGGTGGCCGAGATCGCTAAGGCAGTAGTGTCGTAGTGATCTCGGACCGAAGGGTCGCGGGTTCGAGTCCCGCCTCGGGCATGGTTGTATTTGTGTTCGTCCTTTCACCCCTTATCATCAATCACCATATCGTTTCATCCACATAGTTACCATACCGTTAACAGCAATAGTGGTCGCTAATGACCTTAGATGTTGATGCGACCTTAAAAAAAAAATTAAAAAAAAAAACAAGAAAAACTACCGATCAGAGCAGCCGGCCGCTACAATTCTCCTCCAGGCAACCGTTGAATTCGATATAGCTGACAGGCTAACGTCGAAAATCCTGCCACGGTCGAGACTATAGCTATGTAGCTAGTGTCGAAAACCCTGCCACTTCGGGACTCGAAACATACGACATCCCGATCAGAGACACTGCAGTGACATCAATTGATGCCTTGCATTATTAATTCACAAATTCAACAAGACTGACTGTGTGGAAGAATATCTCTTGAAAAATTATATTTTCGAATCACAAGTGTATGTTGTATGCATAAGTGTGTTAAATGCATAAATATGTTGCGCGTTACCAGAAGAACGTGATAAGAATAGTTACTGCTTACGTTTGCACGAAAGTTACAGAGTAATGGTGAGGGGTGAGTGATTACGGATGAGATGATCAGGTGGCATACTAATGATGTGGGATGCCTATAGCTGCACGAGCCGTGCTGAGAATTCGAACCCACAGCCTTCGACTCCCCGTACTTGAACATTATTCTAAGCTCCTGCGTCATCGGCGCCAGTCCAAAAGAAGTACGCAATTGATTGACGATGTTTCTGTTAGAACTGCTAACTGAATATGCGAGTAATTTTAAGAACAAATGCTTAAAAAAGCAATATATCAAGGTCGCTCGCGGCGAAGCTAAAACTATACGTCAACAATACCAGTAATACACAATAAATACAATCAGTTAAAAAAAGTTTTAGAATAAAAACAGGAAAAACTACTTTCTTAATAAGAAAGCTACATTTCAAGAGTTCGAAAAATGGCAATCTCACAATTTGATTGACATGCTTAGGATTTTCAATTGGTACAACAGTGTATTTTCTTCATGCCAAAAGGTAACTTGCACTTTGGTACAACAGTTCACAAATCACACCTAGAGAAACACAATTTCTAATCGTAAACGTGTGTAGGTCATATTTTCACTGTTGTTTTCCTTTTTTCTTTTTCATTTTTTTAATTTAAGGTCGCATCAACTTCTAGGTCATTAGCTGCTACTATTGGAGTTAACGTTGTGGTAACTGTGAAGATGAAACGATATGGTGGATGATGATGGTAAAGGGTGAAAGGACAAACACAAATACACCCATGCCAGAGGGACTCGAACCCGCGGCCCTTCCGTCCGAGGTCGCTACGACACCACTGCCTTAGCGATCTTGGCCACCGGCTCGGCTCTTGTTTTTATGTTAAACATTTCTTAAAATATTTTTCTGTCTTCGTACGTGCTTTAGATCAGAACTAAACTAGTAATGCCAATCTGCTCAATTAACTTTTTAACGTAGAGTATTTCTAGAATAGATGCCCAATTCTCCTCCAGGGTTTCAGCACTTGGAACTTTCAAATATCCCATCCCCAGCCTCTGAAGTGTTTTCTCTCCGAGACAAGCGCGCCTGGGACTCGCGTGGTTCGTGTTGGGAGATGTCGCGGCGAGGACGCCGGTGACAAGGGCTCCACAGACGGCACGCAGCGTCTTCACTCGCAAGGCAGACGAGGCGTGGGCGGGGCGGGGGCGCAGGCGGAGGGGAGATCTGCCCCGCCCCGCCCCTCCCGCCGGCGGGGGCGGGGAGAGGTGGGGAGGGGCGACGGGGCTGGGAGGGGCGACGGGGCGGGGAGGGGCGACGGGGCGGGGAGGGGCGACAGGGCGGGGAGGAGCGGGGATGGGGTGGGACGGGGAAGAGCGGGGCGGGGCAGATCTCCCCTCCGCCTGCGCCCCCATCCGCCCCGGCGCTGACACCTCCCTCCCCCCTTCTCGGCTCGACCGTTCCGGCGCCGCGCGCGCGCGCCTGGCCGGACAGCTGATTTACGTAGGCCACTAAATCACGCGGCCCCGACAGAAAGCCCTCTGTTTACGCATGCAAATCCTCGGCTGCGCTCCGCCCCCGCGCCCCGCCTTCCACTGCAAGGAGGCGCAGCGGAGACGCACAGTGGTTCACAATGAACGAATGGCTTCTGGACGTTCATCTTCTGTTTACTTTTCTCTTTTTTACTTTCCCGCGCTTACGTATGTAAGACGAAAAAGTATTGGAATTGTGCGCCGGAAAACCGCGAATTTTCGATAGAAAAACTCGTAACGCAGGGCCCTGGGTAACGAAGAAGTGGATAAATCTTGTTCGTATATACAGTAAATTACTTCAATCCTCTAACACAGGGTTGTCCAACTGGCGGCCCGCAGAGCCATTTATCGTGGCCAGCGAAAAGTTATTAGCGAAAGTCCCTTTTATCCATGTCGGGTGAAAACATTGTACGTTAGCACAAGCGCCATGCCCGAGTCAATAACCACTTTAATGTACAAATAGGTGGAGTTCAGATTTATGGATCTTTTTCTACTAAATTCAGAAATTCAAAATCATCCCCGAATCATCCCACTGCGATATTGAAGGTATGGCCTGATATCAAGCATGATTTCATCCTCTCCCCCGTTTCAGGACAGCTGGGCATGGCACCGAGAACAATACTGGAAAGTTAGGTGAGGATTGCGCGAGTAATGAAAATATGGCCCGCGACCGTATTAAAGATGTAAGTTATGGCCCTTGAGGCTTTGCAAGTTGGAGACCCCTGCTCTTGGTGTAGCGTGAGCACGTGGTGTGGCCAGAATTCATGTTCGTTTTGTTATTCCTCTGCTCCTTCTTTCTTCTCCTCTCAGTCAGCGTAGTATTCAAATATGTAGTTCTGAGTATAAAAATTGCGAAATAATATTGGAACTCAGAGATAAAATTATCAAAAAAAATAAAATTATTCTGAATTGAATGATTTCGATTTTTTCAAACAACCATATCAAATCCACCATTACATAATCCGGAAGTTTTGAAACCATATTTGAATTATGGGAGACTCAAACGTATGAAATTTAACGCAAGTACAAAGTTCAAACTGTTGGATGGTTGCCTCTTCTCACCCGTCCTGAATTACTGTGCGAACCGGCGGTCGATATGCCGAGTACCCCAGCGAGCAGTGCTGAAACGCAGCTCTCCCTCACCCCGGAAAAAAATTAAAATGTGAAAGTTGTATCAAGAAACTATACAAATTATTTTACTTCAACAAATAATAAAAATTAAACCGTTTAAGCTAAAAAATGTTTTGGAAAATATATTTTAAATAATAGTTTAAGTAAAAGTAATTTAGTGATCAAATAAGACAATTTCCACGGTGAGCTTGAAACGCTAAATATTGTGTTGCGTTTAGTTAGAGTTCAATAAAATTACTTCTTGTTAAATACATGAAGTAATAAATATGAATTTCAAAGGAACCTATTTTAATGTTGGCGTTTTTTTTATTCATTTCGTAGAGCCGTCTCTTAAGAAATGACAGCATCTATTTAAGATAAAAAATTAATTGGAAATTTTATGAAATATCAGACTACTGTTCCACGACTTTTAAAATTACAAAAACGATTTTCTCCAGCTCTATTTTTTTCAATAATTTTAATTTTTTAGTATTTTTTCCTATGGCTCCCATCATCAGGCCCCCTCTCTCGCGGAGCCCCAGGCGATCGCCCGGTCTGCCAATGCCTATACATTGATTTATTTATCGTGGCGCCTCAAGGACACGAGCTGGAAGGAGAGAGATACATTGTCATCCAATCGACAGCTCTAATACCAAATTTTAAATCATAACCAAGCTCCCAATTGGATGACAATGTCCCCCTCTTCATTCACCTCGGGGCCTTGAGGCGCCAGGTTAAATAAAACTGAGTATAGCGCCGACTCTGAGGCGCCACGTTAAATAAATCGGAGTATAGCGCCGACTCTGAGGCGGGACGTTAAATAAATCGGAGTATAGCGCCGACTCTGAGGCGCCACGTTAAATAAATCGGAGTATAGCGCCGACTCTGAGGCCACGTTAAATAAATCGGAGTATAGCGCCGACTCTGAGGCGCCACGTTAAATAAATCGGAGTATAGCGCCGACACTGAGGCACCACGTTCAATAAATCGGAGTATAGCGCCGACTCTGAGGCGCCACGTTAAATAAATCGCAGTATAGCGCCGACCCTAAGGCGCTACGTTAAATAAATTTGAGTATGGCGCCGACTCTGAGACGCCACGTTAAATAAATCGGAGTATAGCGCCGACTCTGAGGCCACGTTAAATAAATCGGAGTATAGCGCCGACTCTGAGGCGCCACGTTAAATAAATCGGAGTATAGCGCCGACACTGAGGCACCACGTTCAATAAATCGGAGTATAGCGCCGACTCTGAGGCGCCACGTTAAATAAATCGCAGTATAGCGCCGACCCTAAGGCGCTACGTTAAATAAATTTGAGTATGGCGCCGACTCTGAGACGCCACGTTAAATAAATCGGAGTATAGCGCCGACATCGCCAACCAGTGAAGGCGGCAGAAGCGACCGCGACGAGCAGACCCGGCAAGCACCTGGCCGGGTGCGGGCGGCAGGCGGCGCGGCTTGCACGAAAGGCAGGGAGGGGAAGGGGAAGGGAGTAATTTCATAGGTGAACACAAGGGCAGAGTGGGGAGGCAGGCGAGCGACAGATCTCAATTAAACAAAGACGTGGCTCCGAAGACAAGCACGTCATTAGAGCGGGGACGAGGGGCGCGCGATGCTGCCTGGCGGAGCAGGGCCAGAACAGCGGGAGGCGGCGAGCGAGACCTTCATGAACAACAGAGCCTGGACAGGAGGCAAGACAGAAAGTGAACTTGAGGGTGGAAGTAAGGAAGGACTTGGGCAAGAGTATAACAGGAAATGAAGGAAAGGGGGTGATAATTGCTTAGGAGAGGTAGGAGAGGCATACAGACAAAAATGGAAAAAACTACTCACATACAAGAGGGGAAACGAAAAGGTAGAGAGAGAAAGAGAAAAGGCATAAGAAGGTATAAAGTGAGGGAGATTCATCAGGCAGAAAAACGCCTCGTCAATAGAAGTACCAGGCGAAAACATAGAGAAGTGAAAGTATTGATTGATTGAAGATTCCGGGCGCGTCAACTGTTATCATTAGTTTCGTGTAGTGCATGTTTTATAGCGGGAAGTGGCAGTGATATTTCCCTCTAGATGGCGAAAGAGCAGCGCCTACCCGCGCGTCGGCTAGCGGACCAACTAGATATCTCCACCATCAGGACACCACTTAGCAGACAAGCTCTCTAAAAAGCTAGTATTCCGATAGTATTCCGACGTGTGGGAGTGTAATACATGTAAGTGTAAGTGTGCATATTCGTCTGTTGTTTTGTTTCGCCCAAATCTGGCCGCTAAATTTTTCCTCCAGACAGCGACTCCCGACTGAATTCGAACAAGCTATCTAGCTTGTGTCGAAAATGCTGTTACCGTCGGGATCAAACCCCTATGAACTGCCGGTCGTAGGTACTGCAGTGACATTAATTGTCCTGAGACACCTATGCCGGAGAAAACTATATTGTCTAAGAATACAAGTAAATCTTTGAAAAAACTAATGTTAGGAATAGATGGTCAGATATATTAGACACAGAGAGAGAGAGAGAGAGAGAGAGAGAGAGAGAGAGAGAGAGAGAGAGAGAGAGAGAAGTGGAACAATTAAAGAATAGACCCCATAGGAGACACTGTTTGTACCAGCCCAACCGTCAGAGCGAGGAAATGACACAGGGACGAAAACGCTAAGCACGCACGAGCATGGTCGCTGCTCCAGTAAGGAGCCGTGCCAGCGGCGCCAGGTGCGTCTAGTCGCGTCAGGTGCCACCAGGAGTCACGGGATGGAGGAGGGGCAGGGCGGAGCAGCGGTGGCAGCGGCGCGAGACAGCAGCGGGCAGCCGTGAGGCGGGGACGCACAGACAGGCGACGGGACAAGACGGGTGGTGCGACGGTGAGAAGGGGCGTGGCGATGTAAGCATGTTTGTTGGCCAAGCGGGGCGACGGCGGCGGCGGAAGCAAGAAGGGGCGGAGTGGGCGGGGCGGCGCCACGGGGCAGGGCGGCGGAGGCGGATGGAGTGGCGGGGCGAAGGCTTAACAGGGCGGGTGGCATAGGGCCGGGGGCGGGATGGGGGGGCGGAGTGATCTAGGCTCCGGAAGTGGGGATGGGCAGAGCGACGACGCCAGCGAATCAAAGTGGGTGGCGCGGAGGTGGGATTGGGAGGAACGGACAGGGCGGCAGCGGTGGTGCCGGGGCGGAGGCGCAACACGACGGCGGGTGGCGAGAGGCCGGGGGCGGGGCGGGGTGGAGGGGCAAGTGCGGCGGCAGCGGGGACGGGCAAGGCGACGGCGGCGGCGAAACACGGCGGGCGGCGTGATGGCGGGGAAAGGAGTGGGCAGGGCGGCGATGGTGTGGAGGCGTAACAAGGCGCGAGGCAGGAAGCGAAGTGGCCATGGCAAGGGCGGGGAGGGGCAGCACGACGGCGGAACAAGGCGGGGTGTGGCGGTGGGGGCGGGGCGGAGGTGCAACACGGCGGGTGACGTGGTGATGGGGTGGTATGGGCGGGTGGGCGGGCGGCGATAGGGTGGAGGCGAACAAGACGCTTGGCAGGGGGCAGGGTGGGGCTGTGTGGCCAGGGCGGGGACGGACAGGACGACGACGGAACAAGGCGGGTAGCGCGGAGGCGGGATGGTCCGGTATACGCGTGGCGGAGGCGTAACCAAGCGTGGGGGTGGCGCGGAGTCGGGGCGCGATGGAGGAGAGTAAAGTGGGGCGTGGCTGGGCGGAGCGGATCGAATGGGTGGCGGGGTGGTGGTGGTGGTGGTGGTGGTGGTGGTGGTGGTAGGGCGGGCGGGCGGCGCCAGGTAGCACCACGGGCGCCACACGTTCTGGGCTGGCGCGGCCAATCTCCGCCATATTAATTCGGGGGCCGCCGTGCTGCTCGGCGGCGCGTCCCCGAAGTCGTTAAGTGTGATGGGTGGAGTGGGACGGGCGCGGGGCCTCCTGCGACAGCTGGGACAAGCCTCCCGCCTCGCTCTGCTGTGCGCGCACGAGCAAATACACCGCACGCGAGGTGGTACAGCCTTGCTCCGGAACGTTAATACGTCCAGGAATAAAACGGCTGAAATAGTTAAAAGTAGTTTAATTACGCATGATAATTATTAATTTGGTGAAAAAATTAACTCTTTAAATTAATTTTGAAATAAAATTTCGATATTAAATTTTCATCATTACGCTATAGTACTTTAATTTACTGTAGTTGCGTTATATTACAACTTTAAATGCATATATTTGCGGTCTTCAAAGTCGTAACAATATTATAGGGCGACTGTGTTTGGAGAACGCTAAGAAACTTTTCTATCGTAGGTGATATCGATCCTTTTCTTTTTGTTACGCCCACTATTCAAAACATTCCAATTTCAGTGCCTGTTGAAGACGTACGATTATTGTTAAACTCTAATACTTGGAAACTTGTGTGTGTGTGTGTGTGTGTGTGTGTGTGTGTGTGTGTGTGTGTGTGTGTGTGTGTGTGTGTGTGTGTGAGAGTGTGTGCGCGCGCGTGCGCGCTCAGTGCGAGAGCATATGCTCGGGTTAGAACGCGTACTCTGGGCAGTGGAACCAAACGAGTTTCCGGAGAATTCGGTCCTTTTAGTTGCGTTAATGCGTGGCCACTGCGTGAGGTAATGTGAGTTCGGATAGGGACGCAAGCTGTGGGAGGGAGGAGGGGTAGACTGAGGGCGTTGGTGCCCAGAGAAGTATTACCGGAAGTTTCAGGGCCCTTGTAGTGTCAATGGGTGGCGCCAGCAAGTTAATGCTGATGGTGGTGGCGCCCGCTGAAGAGGTCCGGGAGGTATCGTTGCCATATCGGCGCATATCGTTGCCACGCATATCGGCGGCGTTGGGTTAGTGGGAGTTTACTCCGCAGAGCGCGTGCTCACAGCATGGCCTCGTGCTGCGGACAGAGGGCGTTCTCAGTGCGGGAGCGCGTACCCAGGGCGGCGGCGGAAAATAATTTGGGGAAGATTCTTTCCCCTTGCAGTGTGAATGCGTGGCGCCGGCTTGGGACAACCAGGGAAAGGTGTGTGCTCAGGGCAGAGATCCGTGGAGAAGAGGTCCGAGAAGACTCGTTCCATTTTTACTCGTAGTGTGAATGCGTAGCGGCGTCGAAGGACTCGTGCTACGAGTTGACGGCTAGAGCGCGCGCTCTAGTGTGGCCTTGTGCTGAAGACAGGGACGCGTGCCAGGAGCTATCGTTCCCTTTCTAGTGTTAATGCATTGTGAAGTCGTTGAGCTTGGCCGTGCTGAGTGAACGAAGAATTCGTAGTCTTACGCTGAGGGTGGGGGGGCGTGCTCAGGCGTAGTGTCGTGCTTAGGGCAGGGACACGTGCTGAGGGTAGTGGTACCTGAAAAGAGTTCTGGCAGGGTTTTTTTCCGTTTGTAGTGTTAATGCATGGCGATGGCGTTGGGTTACTGCAAGTTCAAGCCGGAGCGCGAGTGCTCAGGCGCAACATCGTGCTGAGGTTGAGGTTGTATGCTCAGACGTCACGTCGACCTGAGGGCGGGGTGTCGAGCTCAGGATTCGTCCCCTTTGTAGTGTTAATGCGTGGCGACGGCGTTGAGCTTGGCAGTGCTGAGTGCACGGTGAAGCCGTGGCCTTGCGTTGAGGGCAGGGGCACGTGCTCAGGCATGTCCACGTTCAGAGGGCGGGGTCGCAAGCTCAGGGCAGTGATGCCTGGAGAATATGTCCGAGAGGATTCGTTCCATTTGTTCTCGTAGGTTTAAGGCGTGGCGTCGAGGGCGGACTAGGACGGACTGGGTGCGTCCTCAGGCTGAAGGAGCATGCCCAGGATGGGCGTCGCTGGCGCTGAGGGCGGAGGCACGTGCTCAGGCATGTCCACGTGCTGAGGGCGGGGTCGCGAACTCAGGGCAGTGCGGGCTGGAGAAGAAGTCCGAGAGGATTCGTTCCATTTGTTCTCGTAGGTTTAAGGCGTGGCGTCGAGGGCGGACTAGGACGGACTGGGTGCGTCCTCAGGCTGAACGAGCATGCCCAGGATGGGCGTCGCTGGCGCTGAGGGCGGAGGCACGTGCTCAGGCATGTCCACGTGCTGAGGGCGGGGTCGCGAACTCAGGGCAGTGAGGGCTGGAGAAGAAGTCCGAGAGGATTCGTTCCATTTGTACTCGTAGGTTTAACGCGTGACGCCGAGGGCGGACTAGGAAGGACTGGGTGCGTCCCCAGGCAAGGCTTCGTGCTGAGGGCGGGGCGGGGAGGGGCTGCTGAGAGCGGGTGCGCGCGGGCGCGGCGCAGGGCGGTGGTGCCAGACGGCGGCGGAGCTGCCGTGGGCGCAGCGCCGCCTGGCGCGCCTGCTGCTGGGGGAGCGCGAGGCGGCGGCGCGCCTCTCCTGCTCGCTGCACGAGGCCCTGGCGCTGCTGGAGCGCGCAGAGGCCGCGGCGCCGCGCTTCTACAGCGGCAACCTGCTCGCGCTCGGGCTCCTGCACCTGCGCCTCGGCCGGATCGACCTCGCTGTGTGAGCCACGCCCCCTCACACATACACACACACACGCGCGGGCATGCACACGGAGAGAAGATTGAAGCTGGTGGTTCATTGGCCTACTTCTTGGGTTTCAGAACACTAAACATTTTTTATTCATCTGAGCCAGGGGTTCCCAACGGGGTCGGTATCGTACCCCCCCCCCCGTGGATCAATGAAATTTTGGAGAGGGTCAGTGATGATCAGAAAGTCGTTTTGGGGTCTAGAGCCTATATCAACTGGTGATTGATAGCTATAATCAAGAACCCATTGATTACAAAAAAGATTAATAATATAAATTAATTATTCAATTATTAAACTTTATAATTAATTTCTTTATTATATAGGGCAACAAATTATATAAATTACAAAATCGCATAGCTTCCGTGTTCGTTATTCACCGTTATCTTGAGAAGCGTTGCTAGGCTGGTGGAATCGTTGCACAGCGCCCGTCCCTGACGTTAGCTGCCATTAATAAGGACCCCCAATGGACGGATATCGGCAGAGAAGAAAACAAATTGCTTCCAAAGCTAATTTTCTCTTTTTTAACAGCCACATTAACGTATCAATAAGATTTAAAATTCTTAATTTGCTTTGAAAGATACGACGGTTATGTCTCAAAGGAAATATTTTTTTCGAATACGACCTGAATCATCAACAACTTTGTAGTGTCTTCTGACTTCACATTTTGAAAATAAATCTCTGATAATCCTGAACTTCCTTATACCTACATTTTGTTGTTGCTTTAAAAACGTAAAGAAAGTCTCATGTAATTATAAGTATAAGTCTACATGAAATACATTTGATGATAGGTTTTCCGCAGTCTTCATCTTATATACTCCCTACTTACTGCTTTCTATTACGTATTTATGTGCGAAATTGGCTTAGTTGCTTGGTTTGTTGTTAGATTCTGGGCGCGAGAACTTCTGAGGTCATTTGTCCCCTAATTTTAGTCCATGTTTTTCTTCGGGAGTAGGGGGTGTTATTCCCCTGACGTATGGCGAGTTCCGGCGTCGACCTACCGTCGGCTAGCTTTCACCCCTACGTGTGTAAGGGGAGAGGATAGAACACGGTAGAGGTAAGAAAATCGCGCGCGGTACGTGGCCCGTTTGTTAGGGTACTGCACCGGCATTCGCCTGGTGTTAAGCGGAAAAACTACGGAAATCTACCGATCAGAGCAGCCGGCCTCTAGAATTCTCCTCCAGACAACGATTGACCGGCTTAGCTGAAAAGCTAGTGTTCAAAATCCTGCTGCCGTCGGGACTCAAACCTAGGACCTCGCAATCAGAGACACTGCAATAACATCAGTTGATGCACTGAGTCACCTCTCGCGGAGCGAAATTGGAAATTACAGAGGTCAACCGAGAGAAGTCGAAGACCGCGCCCACCATCGCTGACCTTTCGCCACCATAACCCATTTCCCGAATCTCCGCGTGCGGGTCAAGGCGTAATTACGGCCGGTTCGTAGCATCGTCCGCGCCTCCGGAATAGGGGCCACGCGCCGCGTCGCGCCTGGCACCGCCGCGGGCCACACGCACGTTCCATCTAATTAGGGAGCAACTGCAGCAAAAACTGCTCATTTACCGAGCTGCGTCTTAAAACGACACTAATAAAACAATCCTGTTTGTTGCTTGCGTTTGCGCAACTCCCCGATTTGGCCCTAAGCCGATATTCACGTACTCTCGGACTCTTCACGAACAGCTGGAGTCTTTCTATTCAATTGTAATCGGTCACAAAGGAGTGGAGAATCAGCCCAAAAAGCAAGCTCTAACTAAGGGAATGTGAACAGATGTGGGAAGAGCATATGGCGTACGGTTTGAAGCCCGTTGTTTAAGGAACTGACATTGGCCCTTCTGAACAACACTGTTTTTCTCCTTAGGGGCTGGATTCAACGAAGCTGTCATTCCACCTGCCCATCCACTCCTTATCATCGGAAACTAGGATATTGGGAGGCAGCGCCCCCACTCTCGCCATATCCCCTCACTCTCTCTACTTCGCCAGGACGGGACCCTACCTGTCGATAACACGCTGATGTTGTCATGGCCCTACTCATCTAGTTCCTCGGTTATCGACACTGCTGAGATCATAAGATCCTCAGCAGAATGTTAATGACAGGACAGGGTGGGAAATGATTAATGCGGAATGCATATTGACAGGAGAAACGGGAGTACCCAGAGAAAACATGTCGTGTATCCACCACAAAATCCACTTGGAACCGTCTGGGATCAAACCCGGGCACCAGCTGTGAAAACGAGCAGTCTGACTACTACGGCAAGGGCTCGGTCTCTTCCATGGAGCCTTTCTGTCGCCCGACGCAACGGTCGTTTGCAGAGACGGTTTGCGTATGCTAATTCAGTCGGTACGCGCAGTTTGAGAATGATAATTCAGTATGAAAATAGGCGGAATGACAAATCCAGTATCTAATAATTGTTTGAGAATAGGCGGAATAACAAAATTGCAATTTTCAGTCAAAATTGAAACTGTTTCATTGTTTTCGTATTTTTTCCCCAACTCCCGAGTATTTAACGAAGCCATAGACACATCTCACATGGCGGAAGCTGCATAGCTTTCTTCCGGCTTCTGCGGGCATTGTAAATCAGTGATATAGATTATGGCGCACCTGACGCCGCCGGCCAGACTCGTCCCGCAGCACGAGCTGCGCGTCGCGACGCCAAGCGACGCCACGCGACGCCCGCAGGTCGCCTGGAATGCCGACGAGCCAGAACTCGCGACCGCGCCCGAGCCTCGGACTGACCGCTCCGCTCGACCGCTGAGACCATCTGTAGCGCAGCGGCCGGCGCGCTGGCTTTCCGCCTTCTGGATGCCGGTCTTTAAACCACGATCGATCTACGTAGAATTGCTGGTGGAAAAAAAGTGGATACATGACATGTTTTCTCGGTGTGTCCTGCATTCCACCATTGCACTACACTTTACAATCGTATGATAGTAATTTATTTAGTCATTTATTCATTAAATCAAGGGAGTGACCCTCGATGTAGCGGCCAGACTGCATTTCCTCCACAGCTGACAAACATCCCGATTGATTGATTGATTTTTTCGTGTTTCCGGGCGCGTCAACTACTTCGGTCATTAGTCCCGTTAGTGTAGTGCAGGTTTTTCTCTCTCTGGAGATGGCGGTGATCTTCCCCCGCTGGATGGCGAGATCCCGTGCCGACCTACCGTCGGCTAGTGTGGCTTCCCCATAACCTGGACTCTCCCACCAGCGGGGCACCGCCTCAGTCGGAACAAGCTCTAAGCCCCCGACCGGTCTCTCGAAATACGTGGTAGTGTAGTGCATGTTCATGTAAGTGTGTGTGTAAGAGGAGAGGATAGGACAAGGAAGAGGAAGGACAGATCGCGCGCGGTCCGTGGCCCGTTTGGTAGGGCACTGCTCCGGCAATCGCCTGGGGTTGATCGGAGAAACCACGGAAAACTATCGATCAGAGCAGCCGGCCGCTAGAATTCTCCTCCAGACAGCAGCTGAATTCGACCTAGCTGAATCCCGGTCGATCCATGTGGGATTTCTGGTCTCGGCATAGGGGTTCTCGCGATTCCCTTGCTAGCCATTGAACTATTGGTCCATCAATGATATATCCTCATCAGGCATCCTACTACAAAACTATTCACCGCAGATATGGCCGAAGAGAGGGGATGAGGAAGACATGCGGTTATCATACCGCATTCCTTCCACTGCAAGTGGGCAGGATTAAAAATATCGATCGATCCATATGGAATTTGTGGAGCACAAAATGGGTTATCGGCTTATTTGAGGCTCTCCCGTCTCCCTTATCTGTCATTTCACCATTGGTCCATCAGCGCAGATATATCACTCGTCCAACAAAGTCATTCATCTCACGTAGGGCCGAAAGGCTACCGACTGAGCATCCGAGCGGGGAAAGGCAAGCGGCTACCACACTGCATCAATACCCAGGATTTGAATGGGCTCTGAATGTGGAATTTAAGACGGGTAGAGCATGTTCACAGCGGTTTTCTTTAGATTATCTGATTTTCCCTCCAGCTCATTTCACCATTGCTCCAGCACTTTTCATATCGTATCTTCAAAATCACTTATCCAATGTATGTAATCGATTTAACGAAAAAAATGTGAAGTACGTTTAACGTGTTCCCAAATCTACAGGAGTTAAACCAATCGCCCGAACACAGCGCAACACAGCTTCATTCACAGTGACAGTTCATCCGAAGTTTCTCACATTTTTTTGCGCATTTCGTGAGTAGTCTTGGATCATGGTAGTGTGGGAGGCGCTACAACAACTGAATGTTATACTGAAAGTTTGGAACATTAATAAAACACGACTAAAGCTTGCAATTAGTGACTTAAAAAAGAAAGAAGGTGTACATTTACATAAATACGTATCAAGCATCATTAAAACCAAAAATTCTAATTCCCCATTCTGCACGAAAAAAATGTTAAGTAACGTTTTAACTACACTTCCAGTGAAATCATGGAAAGAATATTTTCAAATTCTATTGAATAATGTAAAGTGTATGCATGTTTTGACGGTCTACTGAGTAATTTGACCTTATCTCATTTCGGAGTGCGTGACGATGAACAGACAGGTTTTGGATTCTCTGGGCCAAGTACATGCCTGTTAAATTAGGCAAGCACGCGATTCTTCGAAACCCGAAGAAGTGGCTCAGGCCATCAACTGTTGTCACTGCAGTGCCTCCAACTGGGAGGTCCAAGGGTTCGACTCCCGAAGGTGGGAGGATATTCGACACTAGCCAGATAACTAGGTCAAGTTCTGTCGCAGTCTGGAGAAGAATTCTAGCAGCCGGCTGCTGTGATCCGTCCCTGATATACCACCGTCGAGACTCGACTAGGGCTTCTCATGAGTTGCATTTTTGACCTCCCAGTCAGAGGCAATTGCCGCGACATCAGCTGATCCCCGCGCTACCTAAGGCGATGAGGGGTGGCGGCTCTGATTCACGGCCATCGGGCGGTCGAGACACCGTCAACGGACCGAGGCGCGGGCGGTGTCCCCGTTTCCTGACCACCATATGCGGATGCTGCCCATCTTTTCGGCGCAGCCCCGCCCCCCCCAACCCCGCCCCGCGCACGTCACCCCTCCCCCTCCTTCCCCCTCTTCCTCCGCCCTCCCCTCATTTGAATTGCTGATCCCGTCACTGTTCCATATGCATATCGCGCGCCCGCGTGCGCCAGCGTCGCGTTGCTTTTGAAGCCTCTTCCTGCGCCCCGCCCCGCCCCCTTCCATCTCGTCGGTCTCTCGGCGAGGGCGGGGGTCGCGTAAGGCACGCGGACGGGATGCGCGCGCA
Source organism: Teleogryllus occipitalis (assembly GCA_011170035.1). Lineage (NCBI taxonomy): Eukaryota > Metazoa > Arthropoda > Insecta > Orthoptera > Gryllidae > Teleogryllus > Teleogryllus occipitalis. The sequence continues at coordinate 52,568 of BLKR01002757.1, forward strand.
CGCGTGCTTCCGAAAATTTGTTTTTTCCTAAAGGAGAACGGAACCACGGGCGAGGAACGCGGGGCTCTCCCCTCCGTTTCTCCGGTCGGCCGTTGGTGTCGACCCGACGGGCGACTTTTGGGTTGAATGACTTCTTTCGAGGAGAGCTCTAGGGCCCTAGCTTTTGGTGAGGAATTTTCTCATTTCGAAGTATTGTGAAAAGTAGGTTTATGAACAATAAATTCAGTACTCGTACATCATTATCAATTATGCGCTTTCGAATTTCGAAGTATTATGAAAAGTGGGTTTATGAACAATAAAATTAGTACTCGCATATAATTATCAATTAGGTGCTTTCGAATATTCGTACCCTCTGAATGTATGAAAAAATAGTAGCTTTTCTTTAGCATTCAAAAAACTGCGAGAGTAATGTTCGAGAGGAAGAAAGCGATATTAATGCCTTCTTTATGATTTCTCCATCCGTTTTAAAGTATGATATGAAAGGAAACAATTGAAATTGAATGGATAAACTCATAAACATTCTTCGTGATAATGCAATGCTCGACAATTAGAGAAAACGCCTTAATATCCTTCGCCTACATCGGCTTTTCGTTATTCACATTTTGAAATACCTTAAGTTTCAAGTTTAGTCGTAGTACATATTTTAAAACGTTTTTGACATCGATTCAGCATTGCACAGACGAAAATCCATGCCCAGATAGCAAAGGACGAGAGGTCAGTTCCGCAAAAACTCCCTCTGATTCCCGCGTTACCTAAGGTGATGCAAATGAATGGGGGGGCGGTCCTGATTCACGGCCATCGGGCGGTCGAGACGACGTCAACAGACCGAGGCGCTTACAACGCGGAACATCTATTATTTCAAATGAATTCGAGGAAATAGCATTCAAACGAAGAATCTTTCATTTACCGTGAAATACTGATTCAGAAGCAATGCAGAAGTGAACGTGTATGAAGTCAAAAATACGCAGCATCCTTGCTTGATGGACCGAAGTGGGAAATATTTTCCGCCCCTGGCAATTACAATATAACTCGATCACCAAAACTGAAAAACACATTTTAATGTTAATATTTTTTAATGTTGTTAATATTAACAATACAACACAGAGAAATGTTCAGTTCAGAAATACAAACAAATATCGTACGGCAAAAAGTGAAATGAAATCTGAAATAGCCATTAGCACCGGCCACTCTCGGATTTTTATCGATTGTTCATCTATTGAACTCGCGAACGTGCTGTTGTGCCCACCGAGGCCCAGATATATATACACACACTACGGGTATACAAGTGACTTTATTGGGAGGGATCAACTTTTCTATGCTGAGCCCATTTTTACACCTCCAGTGTTGTTAGCCCTGGAGAACGAGGCATGGAAATAATGATGATGATGAAGATGAAGGGTGAAATTAACAATCACAAACATAAAGACACACAAGTACAATGCCCGAGGCGGGTCTCGAACCCACGATCCCTCGGTCCAAGACCGCCACGGCACTACTGCCTTAGCGATCCCCACCCTGCTACCCAGAACAGCCCTGTGGGATTTACTATAATTCCCAATCGACCAGCTCGTCCCTGCTCCGTCTCATGCCTCTTTACCGCAGCCTTCTTCAGGGCAGCGCGGGCGGGCGCTTGAGGCGCAGGCGCGGCGTGCGTGCGTGTGCAGGTACTACCTGAAGGAGGCGGCGCAGTACCCGGCGCGCACGGACGAGGACCACGCGGTGCGGCGCGAGGCGCTGCGCCTGCTGGGCGCCCTGCCCCCCGAGCACGGCCTGCGCGCGCCCCACTGCCCCGCGGCGGCCACGCCCCCCGGCGCCACCGCGCGGACCGACGCGGGGGCAGACGCGGCGGCGGGTAGGCACAGTCACCCAACGTCTCAACCCTGAATTGTACACGTAATGTATGACTAATATAGGGCGCCAAGAAAAGTCTCTCCATAGTAGCACCTTGCTGGTAAAAAAAAGCTCGCAATACAGTGGGTACACAACGAATGAGGAATTTCCATAAATTCTTATTTTTATTGCTTTATTTCAGTTTGTATATTACATTTACAAAACTCTTACCATATTTCGAAAGTAATTAATTAATATACTTATTTTCACATTATATTGTATCAGCGCCATACTTTCTTAAATAGAAAGGTTTTTGTATGGTGTGACGTCAAATGATATGATGCACGTTATAAACAAGTAAGTGACCTGTATGGCTGTACAATTTGAAGTTCAAAGAACTCGTTTCAACAACATTTTGTTCCAAAACTACGATAAATTAAAGTCATTCAGAATTGTAAAAACCATGTTGCTGCTAACGCTTAATTCCCATAATGGGACATTTTCTTGATATGCATTAGTTCTCACTTGATATGTATTTGATCTGCACTTGTTCTCACGGAAATTATATATCATTATAGGAATGTACAGAAGCAGCAAGCGCACGCAACCGCCAAAGTAGGCAACTATTTCCATTTATCGTGATCACGAGACTTATGTCGTCCAAAATACAAGAAACAGTCACGTGATTACTCACGATACGCAGAGTATCGCTTTTCGATAGAAAAGTATCGGTTAGATGTGCTTGCGCAGAGGGTCGAAAGTGAGTTCACATCGTACACTATGCAGTATTTCACCAAAAAACTCTAGATACACTGCACATCATACACACATTAAACGCAATTTCGATGTACCAATAGTATTTTGAAAAATATTGCCTAGGCGCGGAGGCGACGGCGGACGCAAAGCTGGGTAACGGGAAGGGCGCGGACAAGAAGAAGGCCGAGGGCAAGGACGAGGGCGAGGGCAAGAGCAAGGGCGTGTGCCCCAAGGACAAGAAGGCGGAAGGGTCGCCTCCGCCTCCGTCGCCCACCCCCACCCAGCTACAGTCCTTCGAAGCGGAGCAGGCCAAGGAGGAGGACGAGTAGACGGCGGGCTCGCAATGGACGCGATGAGACGGATCCATCTAGATGGGACTCCATGAAAAAAATTGCATCATTATTCGGTTGCATTTAATTCACGTATAATGTAAATAAAATATTTCTATAGAAAGAAATAGTTTGAGATAATTTAAGGGAATGAAAACGTAGGCTCACGCGGGCGGAACCAATGCAAACTTCGCTCTACTAGAGACACCGAGTCCTAGGTATCTACGATGGCATGGATCTAGGCAGTTGTTTTTGTATTTAGGCATTATAAGTACCGTTAATGGCAACTGGCCTCGGCGCCGTTTGATCCCAGGGCCCCTAGTCGGTCACCCAACCAGGAACTCGCGATGTCTCGAATTCGCTTAACCTTCGTAACTTCACGTACTTAACGAATTCAGTTAGCGCCGTCGGTTTTGGTTGACGTGGCCTTTCAGTAGAACCATCCCAGCATTCGCCTGGATGACCGAGGGAAACCCCGAAAACGCAGGTTAGGATGGCCGTCAAAGGGATTGAACCCTAGCCTCCCGAATGCGAAGTCAGCGCGCTACGCCCTGAGCCACTCATCTCGGTGGTCTAGGTACAGTTGCCGCCATATGACTCGGCGGCTCCACAGCAGCCAAGTTTCTAATATGTATGTAATGTTGCCGATTTGGATAGCCGAGATTATATAGGATGTACCCTGGGAACAATTTCGACTCAAAAGGTCGGTTTTTCGTATCCTGCCTTCGACAAAAATGTGTAATCTATTTGCGTTCTGTGGCACGGTGTTGTTGTTCCCCTAGGTACTACATATCTCCATTCCGTCCATGGCTTTAATCGTTACCCTCCCCCATAACTGGCTATTAGATTCGAGATGGAACTGCGGGGTACCTAAGCTCTGTATTCAGATGACATTACGTACAATGAATGCGGTGTTGAGGTTAAGGGCTGTCTCCAAGAGAGCGGGTTCCGCCCCGGAAAATTAGTCCATAAGTACAAGCGGAAGGGCGACGGGACGGTAAGTTCTGAGGACCTACGTATAGGAAGGGATCCCGAAACGGGAGCTCGCTGAAAGGACCATAAAGGACTAAAAATAATTAACAGATAACCGAAAACAAAAATGTTAATAGTGAATAACCATATGTAAGGTGATTCGATAAAGTAAAATTCAAAATGAGTTAAAATTGTAAGAAGTTGATAAAGGAAGATTCAAATCCCCAGAAATATGTTATATATTCCTTGGAGAAGTCGTTTCTTGATATCGATCAATTCTAGTCGAAACATCCCATGCCCAACTTGTGTGTCATCATTTACTACACGTCGCTCTGCGATTAGCGTGCGATCACACTGGCAAAGTACGCGACCCTACAACTGAACCTTCGACGGAACAATTGCAACGCAATTGGTATCTATGAGAAGTGTGTCAATTTTATATTTTCATAACGTAAATTCCAGAGGATGCTAGCGCTTTTAGATATCTATTCAAAGGCCACTGGAACGTAGGTATGCGGTTTAAACAGTACTGATTGTACTGTCTTGTCTTTGGATAGTGTAGTTCCACAATTTGGAAGATGCCTGAAATGCCTAATTCACTTTTCAATGACATAAATTCCTTTTCTCTGTTGAAGCAAAATTACGAAATGTCGATTAGTGAATTTTATCTCATGCTTTTCTCCTTTAACGAAATTTTGCAGATTTTGTAAGTGGAGGAGATGAAACGTCAACAATATTTTAAGTACAGCCAAACTATTCCATGACATTTGAAACATCCAACTGTCGCACGTTCAAAGAAAATATCTTACTAAGAAATGGCAACAACTATGTGTAGGATTCACCGTAAATAACTCACCAAGTGAAGCCTAACGTACAAACCGGAATACGATATTTTACATTGAAGAGTCACGTCAGGCTCCTGCAACATATTTCATCATCATTCAACCACGACACGATGATGCAGGGCTTTTTTGATACGAGTCGAAATGGACGTCCTAATTCGCACGCGCATCTTGAACTTGCTGACGCGCCGTGACGTCGAAATGAGTATATCTCAGGGTCAGGGCCATTCCTGAGTCACGCTGGGCAAGCGCCACAGCATACACAGCAACGGTCGTCCAAATCGCGCAGAACGTGTGAAACCGCGCGCCCGCAGCTCGGCGAGGCCTCCGCGAGGCCGCGGCAATCAAAGAGGCATGCGTCCGGCGCGGCGCCAAGCTGCCACGGCGACCGCTGCGGAGGTGGATTATGCCACAACGTGACGTCGGGCGCCCGCGCCGTGCCGGCGCCTACCCCACCAGTTCGTCTCCGTCGCAATCTAAATCGCCCACGCGGGCGTGGGAGGAACTGGGCGAGGGGGCGGGGCCAAATGAAGCATAACAGAGAGGAGTGGAAGGCAGGTGGGAATGGGGAGAGGCTAGGAGGACTGGAAGAGTGACGTGGAGAAAAAGGGACGGGCGGAATTGGACGAGGATATAGGGGGCGAGATCAGGCGTATCAGAGAGGGGCGGCGAGCGGGGAATGTGGAAGATGCTGGGAGGTTAGGGGCAGGGATATGGAGGTAACGAATGGGGGAACTGGGCGACATGAGTCATAATTGAAAGAGGCGTGGAGAGGTGGGAATGAGGAAAGGGGGAGTGACATGGAGGAAAGGGACGGACGCGGCGAGGTGAGGCGTAACAGAGAGGAGTGATGGGGAGGGCAGTGGGAGGAGGGAGTATCAAGGTAAGAGACGGGAGAATTGGGAGGGCGGGGCGAAATGAAGCGAAGCGGTGAGGTGGGTGAATGTGCTAACGAATGACCAGAGAGCTGGGAAGTCAAGGGGAGCGATGGGGCTCGTCGACGACAGCCTCCGCGATGCCGCAACAATCAAAGAGGCATGCGTCCGGCGCGGCGCCAACCTGCCACGACGCGAACGCTGCGGAGGCGTTAATACCTCGGAACGTGACGGCGGCGCCCGCACCGCGCCGGCGCCTACCCCACCGGTTCGTTTCCGCCGCCACTTATACTGTGGTTTTCACAGAGCTGCGTTTGAAGTAAATCAGCAGTTACGGTGTCATCCAATCGGAAGGGTGAACGCCATTATGACGTCAATGTAGACGTTTAAGGTCCCGATTGGACGGCACCGTAACAGCCGATCAAATGTCAGACGCAGCAAAGTAAAAACCACAGTATATACTGCGATTTATCCATAACTGCCGTGACATTTCACGTCGCTAGTGACGTCACTGTGGTGGCGTTCAACCTTCCGATTGGATGACACAGTAACAGCTGATTTACTTTATAGACAGCTATGAATAAATTCAAGTATACATCGCCCGCGCGCGTACAGCGTCCAAGGCGCATGGGGGGAACTGGGCGAGGGGGTGGGGTGAGATGAAGCGTAATAGAGATGGGTGAAGAGAGGTGGCAATAAAGGGGGGGGTGTTGGGAGGATAGGAGAAGTGATGTGGAGGAAAGAAGGACGGAACTAGGCGAGAAAATAAGGGCGATATCAGGCGCATCAGATAGAGACGAGGCGAAGGGAATGTGGAAGGGGCTGGGAAGTTAAGAGGAGTAACAGGGAGGTAAAGATGGAACTGGGCGAGAAAGGCGAGGAGAGATGAGGCCTGAAAGTGGCCGGGAGAGGTGAGAATGAGGAAAGGGCTGGGAGACTGACTTGGAAAAAAGGGACGGGGACGGCGCGATGAGTCGTAACTGAGTGGAGAGGCGGGGAGGGCAGAGAAGGGAGAGGGGAAGTGACATGAAGAATTGGGAGTGGAGGGCGGGGCGAGATGAGGCGTAGCGGTGAGGTGGGTGTGCGTGGAAAAGTGACCAGCGACGGTAGAAGTCAAGGGGAGGCATGGGGCTCCCAGGCGCCAGCCTCCGCGAGGCCGCGGCAAAGACGCATGCATCCGGCGCAGCGCCAACCTGCCGCGACAACCGCTGCGGAGGCGGTTAATGCCTCGGAACGTGACGGCGGCGCCGCGCGGGCCGGCGCCTGCCACACCAGTTCGTCTCCGCCGCAACCTACATCGCCCGCGCGCGCGGCGCCCGGGGCACGTGGGAGGAACTGGGTGAGGGGGCGAGATGAAATGAAGCACAACAGAGAAGAGGGGCGGGGAGGTCAGAGAGAATGACGTCAAGGAAAATGACGGGAGGAACTGGGCGTGGAGGACGGGCTGAGACGAAGCGTAACAGAGAGGGGCTGGGATTGATTGATTGATTGATTAATAGTGATTCCGGGCGCATCAACTACTGAAGTAATTAGTCCCCTACATGTAGTGCGTGATTTTTTCATCGTGAGGTGGCGGTGATCTTCCCCCGCTGAATGGCAAGTTCCGGCGACAATCTACCGGCGACTAGCGGGGTTTTCTCTAACCAGGTTATCTCCCACCAGCGGATTATCGCCCCAGCCGGGACAAGCTCTGAGCCCCCGACCGGTCTCCCGGCATCAGTGGTAATGTAGTGCATGTTAATATAAGTGTGTGTAACGGGTGAAGATAGGACAAGGAAGAGGAAAGAAAGATCGCGCGCGGACCGTGGGCTGTCTGTTAGGGTACTGCTCCGGCATTTACCTGGTGTTGATCGGAGAAACCACGAAAACTACCCATGAGAGCAGCCGACCTCTAGAATTCTCCTACAAACAGCTTCCACCCAGCTTAGAAGCTAGTGCTGAAAATCCTACCGCCGTTGGGACTCGATCCTAGAACCTACCGGTCAGAGTCATTACTATGCCATCAGTTGACTGAGTCACCTCTCCCGGTGGAAGGGTCTAGGAGGGTACCGGGAATGACATGACGAAATGACATGACATGACGAAAGGGACGGAAGAACTCGGGGAGAGGAGGCGTAACAAAGAGAAGAGGCGGAGAGGGTGGGAAGGGAGTGACGTGAAAGGAAGGTACGAGAGGAATTGGGCGTGGAGGGCGGGGCGAGATGAGGCGAAGCGGTGTGGTGGGTGAGGGTGGTAAAGGAGGGAGCTGGGAAGACAAGGGGAAAGATGACGGTAAGGAAAAGAGAGGACTGGAGGGTGATTAGTAGTAGAAGGGGCCTTTAGGGGAGAGTCAAGAGGGACGATGCAGGAAATGTGATGAGAGCGGAGGGATATGAGAGGAGTTAAAGAAAGCACCTACAAGAGTGGTGAGAATTTGGAGAGGTCGAGGAGCGGCAAGATCGACAAGGAGAGGAGAGGTCTGGACGAATGCTGAAAAGAGTCTTTATGCTGAGAACGGGGAAGACAGGAGCGGACACATAGGGAAGTAATGAAAGAGAAGGTGGAGGATAGAGGGACGAAAGTGCGGAGGAGCGAGGGCGGAGAAGTTGTGGGGGATAGATCCGAGAAGAAAGGGCATACGCGGGAAGAGGAGGGGAGAAGTGGCTGGGAGACGCTGTGGTAATGGAGGCGTTGGGGGCGGGGCGTGGCGAGGAGAGGCGGGGCTGGGAGAAGCAGAGAGGGGCTGTGGAGGAGCGGGGCGGTGCGGGAAGGGACAGAGGGGGTGGAGAGGTATGGAGAGAGGAGGGGCGGAGCGAGGGAGGGGCTGGGCGGCTCCGTGACTAGGCGCCTCCGGAGCCCACGCATGGCCGCGTTCCGTAGGACGCCGACGCTCCGATCGACGCAGCGATGTGCAAAGGAGCACGATCCCCGCCGGAGAACATCCTTCGTTAACAGCCTTCTTCCTTAACTACAGCTGAACGAACGAATGAATGTGTTGCAATATTGTTTCAAAATTACATAATTCAATTAAAACCATCAAAAATAAAACAATTCCACACCTCAAAAAAACCTTAAGAATATTAAATTCTCATGACAATTTTTTTTTTACCATAATTTCAAAGACATGAACATATTTAACATTTGGAAGAAGCGCATTCATTCGCGTCCGTGCTGAATAAATAGAACAGCAACTAATCCTTTTAATTGTCCTCCTCACCTTCACTAGTTGTCATCTCCTTTTGTTACTAAAACTGAACACTGCATCACACTCATCATTACATCATACATTTTAATTCATTTCATCATTTTGATACAAATCATAATTTATTACGAACGCAACAGAGCTCCTCCTCGATTAATTGAAGTGTAATTAATCCTTTTGATTATTGTGTATCCTTTCCATCTTCAATGGTTGTCAACTTCTTGAAATATTAATATTGAACTCTGCACCAAACATATCATTACATCATGCGTGGAAATTCGTTATATAATTTTCATACACATGATAATTACGAACGCCACGGATGAGGCATCGTTTCACCTGGCTCAGTGTCTGTTGAAGCTCACTGTCTGTTGAAGCAACGTTTCTTCAACGATGGCTTGGAGAAATGCGGGAAGAGTGGGGGTTTTAGTTACGACATCGCTCATTAGATTTAATGCAGCAATGCTAATCTCTGGAATGTCAGTCATGTCTTTGCAACTTTCTCAATATAATGAGTTATAATTTTCCAAGCAGTTCGAGGTATCTCCTGCGATATATCTGGGTCTGCTTTGGCCATTTCTTTACAAATTGTTTAGAAAAATACGACGAGGAGTTTTAGGTTTTAACAGTAAATATATTTGCATACCCACCAACGAAGATGTATTTGGAATGTCATCAGTGCTCGTTTTGACCTTTGGTCGTCAACTGTTTATTGATCTAGGGAGGGGGAAGCTAGGTCATCGTTCTAGAAAATTGTTCGGGTGAACCACGCCCACGGGTGCGAGCGGGATAAGGATGGCAATAAAATATCGATGTTTTTAAAACAGGCGATGATTTTAAAACATCGATGTTTTCCACCTGAAACATCGATATATTAACGCCGATATTTTGCTTTCGATGTTTTCTTCACATCGATATTTTGTCGCAAAAACATCGTTCTTTTCTAATTTTTTCAGTTTTTTAAATAAAGGGGTTTAAGCACGTTGTAGAGTAGCAGCAATCCAAAGCAATATCGTTGTTTTGCGTCATCCTCTCTATCACGCTGCACATTTCGCCTGTGCAATCTGAGGAAGTTTGGGAGCTGCTCGTCTTATGAATGTATGTTATCGCCAACCGCGTCATAGCCTGAATCGACAATGAAACACCAAATCGATATCAAAACACGATGTTCTTTAATATTAATTTTATTATTTACATTTGATAATAATTTTTACATACTACTAACGTGCTGGTAACCAAACAATAAAATAGATCTCTTTTACGTGGTGTAGTTAAATATGTATAGAAAACTATACTTGTGCTTTTCTAACGTGTCGTTAGTATCTCCAAGTCATACTCAGTCCTGTCGCAATATGTCATTTGATCGCAACGACATCAAGCAATGCTGCCGATGAAGCGACTCTATCGGCAGAACTGAGAATGACTCAAAAAGTCGTGCCGAATTTCATTTTGGAGATACTACCCCTCAGCCGCCACATTAGAAAAACCCAAGTATAGCATGTTATTAGTCCATAATTAAAACATTAATATTTTAAACATCGATGTTTTCTCATGGATGTTTTCATCTACATTGAAAACCCTTTAACGATGTATCGATGTTTGGTAAAATTTGCCCTCAGTAGACCGGGTCGGGCCGAGGCGACGTTCGGTTGTAAGTAACCTTGGCCTCGGTGCGCTGAAGAGCGGGCGTTGGAGGTAATTTACGACAAAGCGTCCACGGGGCGTGGGCGTGGGCGTGGACGCGGGCGGTGGAGGCAGTTGGAGAGTCAAGGCCACCTAACAATGGCCTCTCACCGGCGGATCGAGTACACCGCACGGCGCGCGGAGATTGTTTCCACGTTCCGAATCGTGATCTCAGGTCTCGCTTTCAAAATGAATGGTACGGTGCCTGGAATTGGTGTTTTTCACGAGATAATGGAGATTTCGATTTCGAGAGAATGACACAGTGCCTTGAATAGTTTAGAGGTTTTTTTTTCGCAACAAAGGACTAGTCACGTACTGGATGTCCTTATTGTGTTTTGTATATGAAAACATATCCATAAGGTTCACTGTCCCTTTATGTATGTCCACTTCTCAAAACACGCAAAACTTTTTTCTCACTCTTTTTCCGACTCATAGGCGAGAGTTGTAAATAAAATCAATTCGTAATTTTAAACGAATTTGTGAATGTTGTTTCCATTTGTATTAATCGAAATCGGAAAATATAAAATTTATTTGATATGATATTTGAATTTTCTATCTTCATTTCAACGGCAAAAAATTATCTGTAATATTTATAATACGGAATTAACAATATCTTTATCAACATTTTCTGTAAAATGAATTCCTAGGCTTCCGCAGCCAGAGTCTTGCGAATGTTCTTGTCTGTCCTCATGAGGCCGCGTCCAAGGCTGTGGTTGCGACGTTTCGACCATCCTGTCGTGGTCTTCCTCAGGGCTCATCCGGACAGTTATGATCATTTCCAACCTTTTCTGTCATCCGTTTAACTTAATTGATAATAATTCACGATTTTGGAAAATTGGCAAACTTCTTTTTTCTAAAAGAGACAGCCAAAAAGGAATTCTATAAATTAAAAATGTATTTCTACCATTAGTATCATTCTCAAAAGACTGCATTTAATCCCTGCAACTTGAGATGGCTGTCGAAAGCGAAGTATTTCATTTGGTCAAAGCTATTACATTCAATAGACCTCGTGAACTGATTAACATAAATTATTGGACTTCATCTTCCTTTCCTGCCCACAATTCTTCCTTCTAAAAAGTAGGAAATTAAATTATTTTGCCCTAGAATGTGCCCAATCAATTTTATGTTCCTTTTTTCTAACCCAATTAAAAGAGATCACTTTTCGTGCATGTATTTTCAGCTCTTCTTTATTTTTTTCATTTCTGCTCAGCTCGTTCGTGTCCTCCTTCTCTATAACCTCATTTATGCTGTTTAGTTTCTTCCTCTAATGCTTATCGTAAGTCCCCTATCAAGCTCCGTTCATAATCTTAACCGATAGTTAGTTGCGTAAAACAATTTTACCTTTTTATCGTAAGAAATAAATGTTTTCAAATGAGTATGCTACAGATATTTTCGTACGAGATGCTAATATTATTTTTAGTAATAAGTAACGAAAACGTTCAGACGAGAGAAGATTGCATAGATGAAGATTTAAAATCATTCCTAAATTCGAGACTTCTGACATAATGATTCATTTTCACCATTGTTTTGTTCACTTAGTTGTACCCAGACTGTTATTTACTTTACCGTACGCATACTACGAAGATAATTTCCCATCATTATTCAGGGAACGGAAGTACTTGTTTCCATTCATGATGGCAAAAAGCATCAACAACAAAAAATAAGACGCTTCATTCAGGACATGTGAAATTCTCAGTGAAGTGTATCCTTATATACGCAATTCTGTCATCAATTAAGCATATTCGTCTCTTGCAAGCAACACTTGCGTAGTTCTCTGCAACGCGCTCTTCCCCCTCTTATTTCCATTTCACCTCCACCGCGGTACCATTAATGTAGTTATAAAAGCCGTATTTACGACATCGGATATCTGAGAGAAAATCTAACCAAGGCTTTTCATTGGAATTACGATCTCGCCGCCGAGTATAAGAGCGCCGTTAAATTGAATTTCTCTCGCATTCTTATTCATTTAGCGGAGTGATACAAATTCCCTCGCGCACAAGGGGAGCGCGGAGAGGCGCCCCCGCTTAGCCCAGGTACCGCATTCCCCCCGCGTAATTGCCTCTCTCGAAAACGCGCCCTAATGAATATTCATCCCGCAGCCTCGCGCCACCGGCTGGGCAGGTCCGCGGTTAACGGGCTCCAGGGCCGAGGCCGCGCCGGCGTGGGGGCGGACCACTCGATTCGATTCGATTCGATTCGATTCGATGCTATTCGATTCCACGCTACGAGAACGAGCTTGGGTTGGGTTCACTGAAGAAGTCGTGAGTAAACAACAAAGAGGTGGTGACGCGAAAGGGTAAAGGAGAACTGCCGAATGGGTTGATTTCTGGTTTTTATTATTATTATTATTATTATTATTATTATTATTATTATTATTATTATTATTATTATTATTATTATTATTATTATTATTATATTATTAATTCGTTTCGAACGAATTCTGTTATTCATAATTTTCTTTTAAATTAAATAGCCAACTTCGACGAGTCAAGCCCTGAGTTGTGCGAGACGTGTGCACGTGGCAGGCTAGCGTCAGCCGAGCTGAGACTCAGAAGCACCTGGGCGTCGCCCCTAACCTCCTTCCCCCAACTTGACATCGCATTAATCGCATCGAACGAATAAGTGGTGTTTACATTTTTTTCTCTCCCTTAGACGGCGGGATCATGCGCCTACATTTCCTCAGTGTACATTTTATGTTGCTTTGCGTATACGAATAAATTTTAACAAGAAGCATGAAACAGCAAGAAAAGTGCATAAATTAATATTTGAAAAGAATACCCTAACCTACTATGTACAAAGTTAAGATAATGTGGGGATTATACTCGAGGCAATACTAGCCGGAAGACACATTTTCATTTAACTAACATGAATATTTGGAGAAACAATACTGACCTTCAGACACATTTATTTTTAACTAATTTTTATTCTAGTATTTACAAGTTGCCTTACATGAGTGAAAATAACATAAAATGAAAATTTATGGAATGACCAAAGTGATTAAGGTGGCGTTGGAAAGCCCGGTTGTTACAAGGTCAAAGTTAGGTTCTGAGTCTGGACCGGGGGCGCACGAAAGGAATACCAGAAGCAAAAGAGAATGCAGCGCAGAGGCTGGGAAGCGGCGGGGGAGGCGTGGCCGGCGAAGCGCACAGAGAACAGAGCGCGGCCAGCGTGCGTTGGGGCCGCAGTGCGCAACGCCGCCGGCGTAAATTGGGACCTCTTAGCGCTGGCTGCGAGTAAAGCGACACCGCCCGCCGCAGCAGCAGTGGCGTGGGTGGCGATGGAGGCGGTAGCGGTGGTTGTGATGGCGGAGGCGATGGTGACAAGGCGGGCAGAAGGCAAAAAAGAAGCGAGAACGGAAGCAGGAGTGACGGTGAAGGTGGAGGTGTCAGAAGCGGTGCCAGAGGCGAGACAGAGGCGGAGACAGTCGATGGCAGTGGCGGTAGCACCGGTAATTGTGGAGGACGCGGTAGTGATGGTGGTGATGACGGTAGGTGGTAGTGATGGTGGTGGCGGGGTCGAAAACTGTGATGGCAGCGTCGAAGGCGGTAGCGGAGGTGGATGGGGTGGCAGTAGCGGTGATGTCAGAGGCGGTGACAACAGCGGGGACGGTTGCGGCGTTGGTGGTGGGGTTGGGGTTGGTATTAGAAACGGGTGACGAGCGCGGGGAAAGGGCAGGGCAAGGGTGGACAGAAGCGATGGCGAGAGCGGGAGGGGGCAGGTCTGGGGCGGGGTCGGGGCCGGTGAAAGTGGCCCTTGAGATGGCGGTGACGGTAATAGCGGAGTCTGTGGCAGAAATTGGTGACGGACGCGAGGACAAGGCGGGGTAGCGGTCGGGAGCGATGGCGAGGGCTGGAGGGGGCGGGGCGGGGCGGGGACGGAGACGATAGCACTGGAGTTGGGGAAAGCGCTGGTGGTGTTAGCGGCGAAGGTGGTAGAGACTATTGACGGGTGCGAGGAGAAGACAGGGGAGTGTTCGCGAGGCGGGGCGGGGCCTAGGCGGGGCGGGGCCTAGGCGAGGCGGGGCCTAGGCGAGGCGGGGCCTAGGCGGGGCGGGGCCTAGGCGGGGCGGGGCCTAGGCGGGGCGGGGCATAGGCGGGGCGGGGCGGGGCGGGGCGGGGCCTAGGCGGGGCGGGGCCTAGGCTCGGCGGGGACTAGGCGGGGCGATGCGGGGACGAGGGTGGGGCAGGGCGGGGTCGAGGCGTGGACAGGGCGGGGGCGGGGCGTGGACGGGGCAGGAGCGTGGGCGGTGGCCATGGTGCTGGGGGGCGGTTGTGGTGATGGCGGCGTCAGTGGCAGCGACTGGTGACGAGCGGGGGAGCGATGGTGAAGGGGGCGGGGGCAGGGACGGACGGAGGCGGAGGTGGAGACGGCAGCGAGAGCAGCGACGCAGCCGGGGCTTCCGGGAACAGCTGCATCCGCCGCGCCGTCTGCCACGCCCACACGAAACACTTGCACTCGCGCACACGGCTTAGACGGGGCGCATTACCAAGAAGTGTTTATGAACATAGAGGGAGCCACAGTGCCATGGTCAGACTTTTTTGGGGCCAGCTCGACAAAAAAGCTTCATTTAAGAATATTCAACACTTCACTGACACGGATCTTTCAACAAACCTTTTTCCAAGAACTGGTTAAGAAATTCTAACATATTTTAAGCTGAACAAAATATCAAAGTTTGATATAAAACATTTTCTTTATTCCTATTTTATACTAATTGTAAAAATTAGTCAAGTTCACATTAACCCATGCCAAGAACCTACCACGAACTAATAAATCAGGATTGTCTTTAATACTGGAAATGTTTACCTTACTTTTTGTTTTAACTACAAAAATTGGGCAAACAACCATTTCTCTACTAAAACTTCTATGTACAAAACATTTGCTTTTGCATCGAGCTACATGTTATGGATTATTTCTTTGTTTCTTACGTCACTCCCACAAGTGTTACGGATTCCTTGGTGAGTTTTCAAGTTAAAGCACGCAAAATAGACGTAGCACTTGCTGTTTTAAATTGGCGTTAAGGGAAGAGGAAAGGGAAATAAAAAGAAGGAATGAAGGAAGATTCGACTGTAGTAGTGAAGGCATCACTGCAAAATTGAAGAATTTGTTTGATAAATATAAATGAAACGATATATTAGGCAGAATGCAACTTCGTAATAAAATGAGTAAAAAATGTATCAGAATATATATGATGAACGAATGGAATTGAAATACACTGTAATATATTATTTAAATAATTTTCGCCAGTAGCAATCTAAATACGTAAATTAATTTCCTAAATAATAATTCCGTACGTGACCACATTCCCTAACAAGCCAAGTCTACACGCAAGGTTCTGCTCTGAAAATAGTAAAACCTTTAAAATAAAATGTGCCTTTCAATACTATTAAATATTTCTTTAGCAATTTATAACTGGTGATATTAACAATCACAGCGCTATTAATTCATTTATTATGTCTTTGTCAGAACATCATAGGAATGGATGTATTGCTAGAACTGCTGCATGACGAGATGCATACTAAAACATTCATCTCCCAGAGGAGGCCACAGAATTCGCTCGTCCTGCGGCCGCAGATGTGGCTAGTCTGAGGTGACGGCGTCACATAAATCGTACTTCACAAACTCTCATTGCTTTCATATGCAAATCTTCATGCGCTGAATGACTCGCAGAAGCGGGCGGAAATGGGTCTTGAATTGTGACGTGAGCTGCGTTTAGCTCTATGCAAGTGTCAAATTCAAGGTTGTTCATTTCGCTCTTCTACGAAGTATAAACGAACTTCAAAAGAGCGTGTTACTGCTAACATTAGCACGACGTGTTAGGCTACCTAATGAATATTTACATCGACGTCTGATTCTTATTTTTTACTTCGATTTTTGATTCACTAACATACAGTATGACACATACAACATTCAGAAGTTAAAGGCATTTGATCAATAATCCCACCTATACAATGAATACACTGAAGATCATTTAAACCATGAATATAATAGCACCAGCACACATAAATAATAAAGCCTTTAATAATGCATGCGTTAATAAATGAAGAAAACCAAATCATAATCACCCTATCCATTAGTTTTTATTATAAGATCCGCCTAACCAAAGTGTACGAAGACACATTTGAACACAATCATCTGCGCAGAGGAAAAGACTATCCTTTTCTGGGCAAAGAAAAAAATGAAGGGAGGGCAGAGAAAATGAAGAGAGGAAAGCAATGCAGGAAAGAAAGAGATGAAAATAGTAAAAGAGTGAAAGAGAGGAGGGTAAATGTTTTCGGAGCAATCCTTCAGCTTTTTAAGAACCTTCCGATTTTCGTATTATTGCATCCAGTTCTAATTCAAATTTGAAATGTAATAATTGAACGCAGACATCTTACTCTTGCCAAGGCACAAACAATGACAAATATTGAAGAATGATAAGTTGAACTGTTCCGGACATTCTTTCACAAGAGGATAGTTTACCGCCTGACGCTTGGCAGTAAATCTCCTTTTCTTGTCGCTTGAAAAGCTCTTTTGTTAGCGTTCGGAAAGACGAAAAGCGTCTCGCACTCTTGAACTCGAGAATGTGACAGAACAGCTGTGTTGTGTACCAGCTGACCAAGCATGTAAAATCGTCTCATCAGTCAACACAACCATGTTAATTAACACTCGTCCACTCCTCCTTTCAAAGCCCTTTCCGACGACAGTACACGCAGCTGCAAGTGCCCAAAGAGAAACGAGTTCACTGAATAACCATACCATTCTCTCGGTTCGTTTGGTCTCTCAGCAAGCAAAAACGCCAGGTCAGGAATGCGGAACAGTCTGCAAGAATATTTTTTCTGTGGGCAGTAAAACTTGAAGCTACTCCTGGACAAAATGCCTGATGAACAGTAGTATACATCTAAGAACGTATCAATGCACTTTCACGTATGTACGGTGTGTATATTTCTCATTTATCATTTTGTACATTGAAGATGCAAAGTCAATAGCGCTAGACACGTTTAAGATGCGAAAGAGAACGTAAAGACATTATGTGTCCGGGTAGTACGAATTTTTCGCATTATGTTAATTCTTAGAATCTTAACTTAACCAAAAATGCGGAAACTATTCAGTGCACTGTCAATGGAAACACGCATAAATAATTACTTTGGTGTTGTACGGGTGAGCAAGGCAGACCTTCCAACATACAGTGGGAAAATCACTGACGTTGAAAACCAATGGAAGAGAGAAAAAGAAGGAAAAGAAGATAAAGGAGAAGACGAAGAAGAATTCGAAGAAAAGTAATATGAATAGGAAGAATACTTGGAAAGGAAGAACAATGCGGATAGAAAGAGGAACAAAATGAGGAAAAACAAGATAATGGGGAACAATAAAACAAAAGGGAAGAGCTTGACGAAAGGAAGAAGACAAAAGGGAAGGGAAAGACCAAGGGGTGCCGTCGAAAAACAGAATACGTTAGAGAAGAAGAAAACGAAAGAGAAGAAAAAACGATGGGGAAAAATACGCCGGAGGAGAAAGAGAAGCACAAGACGAAGTAGAAGTTGAGATAAAAGAAGGATGAGATGTAGGCCGTGGAGGGGATATAGGAGGAAAAGAAATAGAAGGCAAATAAAAAGCTTGTTCAAGATAACCTGCAATCTACAACAAAGTCTTGAATGACGCCCATATGCCTTTATTTTTACTTCCCTGGCGTGGGCATGCAAAGCTCCGGCGTACAATCGTTGCAATCTGTCTTAGGAGTAGCGATGTGACATTGACAACAAACCATTGTTTCAAAACTTCGATGTTCAAAATCATAATATCAATATTAATAATAGGGGCTCGAAGCGTATAGCTATCGACAGCAATCTCGACCTTCTGCGCTTGCGCAGTTGCGAGTTGCGAAAGCGCAGATGCTCTAAAATAATGTAGAGTGGCCAAGTTATTACAGTTGATTGAAGTGCTTGAAGTCCCCAGTACATCATCTAAAAACATCGATATTTGGAAATATCGATGGGTTTTAGGAGTGTGTTAGTAACCTCCAACATTTACGTTGCGCGGGGGAGAATTTAATTAGGTAGTGTCCGTTTGCATTCTTTTATAATTAATATTTCACTGATACAAACTAAAAATAAAAAGAACAATTAACAAAACAGCTTCAAATCCTGAGCGCTGAGGGTCATCTCAAGGAGTCAGAGCTTTCTCAGTGCAGCATAGAAGAATGCGGGGAGACAGAAGAGGCCCTAAGCCAACCGCACATGTGTTGGCCGCCTCTCCGGGTGCGAAATACGAGGAAAGGCGTAGAAAGTACCAGGGCATTGGGTCATCTCTCAGGGAAGAGATAGTCTGCTCGATAAAGATGGTTTAATGAGTGCTCGCATCATTCGAGCACATGAACTGACAGTTATTATTTCACATTTTACCTTTAACAAAATTGTTGTGATAGATTTTTTTCATTTACAAACAAAACATGGAAAACAAAACACCAGCACAAAACATTGATGTTAAATACGTCAGCTCTAATATAACGAAGTTTAAAATACCAATTGAATGACTAGTTCGTGTTTCCGACCGCGTCAACTATGTTCATTGGTAACGTATGTGTATTGCGAGTTTGTATCTCGGGAGGGGTGGTGATCTTCCCCCGTTTAATAGCAAGATCCGGTGCCTACCTACACGTTGGTTTGCGGGGTTCTCCTCAACCAGGCACCAGGAGCGGTAGCTCAGTGCATCAACTGATGTAACTGCAGAGCATCTCCTCTGACTGAAAGGTCCTTGTTTCGAGTCCTGACGGCGGCAGGATTTTCGACACTAGCTTTTCAGCTAGGTCGAATTCAGTCGCTGTCTGGGGTAGAATTCTAGCGGCCAGCTGCTCTGATCGGTAGTTTTCCGTGATTTCTCCGATCACCATCAGGCGAATGCCGGAGCAGTACCCTACGAAACGGGCCACGGACCGCGTGCGATCTTTCCTTCCTCTTCCTTGTCCTAACCTCTCCCCTTACACACACACACACACTTACACTAACATGCACTACACTACCTACCACATATTCCGGGAGACCGGTCGGGAGCTTAAGAGCTTGTCCCGGCTGAGGCGGTGCCCCGCTGGTGGCAGAGTTAGGGGGAAACCTCACTTGCCGACGGAAGGTCGGCGCGGGATTACGCCATCTTGCGGGGGAAGATCACCGCGATCTCCCCCCGCAAGATCTTGACGATCTTGACGCGCCGGCAAACACGAAAAAATCAATCAATCAACTCAACGAGAAATCTCCCACCAGCGGGGCGCCGTCCCAGCCGGGAGAAGCTCTTAGCTCCCGCGATCCGTGTGTTAGATTACTGCTGCGGCATTCCTGGTGCAAGACTCCACAGGAAACTGGGCTCTGGCGCCTCGTGCTTACCACCACAGAGGACAGACATTTCTTTGGGCTATGCCCTTTAATAATTTACACATGCGTTTCAATTCTTCTTCTTACCAATTTTTTTTTCTTTTTTTCTTTTTTTCCCGAACCGGTGCCTTTTTGTTGCCAGACGATGAATTGGGGGTTCCGAATTGGCACGAGGGGGTCGCAAGGGGGCATTCGAACCTGCGATCCTTCCGTCCGAGATCGCTTTGGCACTACTGCCTTAGCGATCTCGGCTATCCGGCTCAGCTAAATACATTACAATTACTATTATTATTATTATTATTATTATTATTATTATTATTATTATTATTATTATTATTATTGTTGTTGTTATTATTATTATTATTATTGTAGGTATGTTTGAGTAATTAATGAACGTAAATAGTTTTCACCTCCTCGGCGCGCCGGTCTGCAATGACCCCATTTGCAAATGGGAGAGCGCGCCCGCCCGTCCGGCCCTGCCTTTCGGGCGACGCGGCGAGCGTCGAGTAGCGGCATGGCGGGGTGCGGCGCGGCGCGCGGGCGCCCGGGGCCACGGTTCCCGTTGCGCCATCTGCCGGCTCGCGGCGCCCGAGTGGCCCGGTTATCTGCGGGCGCCGCACCGGCCGCGGGTGCCGCGCAGCAGCGACCGGCGCCGACGCGACGCGCTCCGGACCAGGCATGCGACACTATTGGCGATGTGAGCCGAAACTTCGCATTTGACGCGCTCGGATTGATTGATTGATTTACTAGTGCTTCCGGGCGCGTCAACGGCTAAGGTAATTAATCCTGTAAACGTAATCCATGCTTTTGCTCGGGAGGTGGCGGTGATCTTGCCCCGCTGGATGTCGAGATCCGGCACCCACCTATCGTCGGCTAGCGGGGGTTTCCCCAACCAGGTATCTCCTACCAGCGTTGCACCACCCCTGTCGGGACAAGCTCTCAGGTGCCAACCGGTCTTCCGGTATGTATGGTAGTGTAGTGCATGTAAGTGTGTGTGTAAGTAAGGGGGAGGATACGACAAGGAATGGGAAGGAAATATCGCGTGCGTTCCATGTCTCATTTGGTAGGTTACTGCTCCGGCACTCGCCTCGTATTGTTCGGAGAAACCATGTAAAACTACCGATCGGAGCAGGCGGTCGCTCGAAATCTCCTCCAGGCAGAGATAGAACTCGACCTAGCCTTCTGGTCAGTGCCAAAAATCCTGCCACCGCACCGTCGGGGTGCGAGCCTTACGACTTCCCGGTCATAGACACTGCAGTGACATCAGCTGATGCCCTGAGTCACCTCTCCCCGTACGAACGCGGAAACATGAAATAGTCAAACCGGCAAAGGTGGTTCAGGGCATCACTGATGTCACAGTAGTATCTATGACCGGGAGGCTTCCAGTCCAGACGGTGGGGTTGCAGGATTTTCGACACTAGCTAGATAGCTATGTATGTCGAATTCAACCGCTGTCTGAAGGAGAATTCTAGCGGCCGGCTGCTTTGGTAGTTTTCTGTGGTTTCTCCGATCAACACCATGCGAATACCGGAGAAGTACCCTAACAAACGAGACACGGATCGGGCACTTTCTTTCCTACTTCTTTCTTGCCCTATTCTCATCCCTTACTTACACACATTTACACGCACTACGCCATTACAGGAGTTTAGAACTTGTCCCGGCTGGGGCGTTGAGACGCTGGTGGGAGATACCTAGGTGAGGAAAACCCCGTAGGACAAAGTGAAGGTCGGTGCCGGATCTCACCATCGGGCAGAGAAAAATTACCGCCACCTCCCGCGATATAAACATTACTACACTTACGGGACCAATGACCCTATCACTTCACGCGAACGGAAACACGAAATAATCGAAGCTACGAATGATTAAGGATTATGGCATAGAAAAATATATTTCCATTCTGGTGATAAGCATGAGCCGCTCGAGGGCAGCTGCCCGAAGAGTCGCGAGTTGGAGTCCCGTTGGGGGCATGGATGCTTGTCACTTGTGTTGCGTTGCGGAAGACCCCACCACACAGGGAAACTCGGGGTGCCCTGTGTGACCTCGGGATACAACATCTAACTAGACACTAGAGTATGGTTCATGGGGAATTCAGTGACCTTCGTCCAGGATTCGGGGTAAAATGTTACCCCGCATCTTTTCATTTTCTTCAGATGTCTTCGGAAATGAAATGGCAAGCGTGAAATTTTATGTATTCTCCTTGGAGATCAGGGTTCGTTTATAGCATGTGTTGTTGTTCGTCTTGCACTGTAGTACAAAACATGGAGCTAATTTGGGGTAAAGAAATATCCATGTAAGCGTGTATGTATGTACTATAGGTAGTTAATACGTCAGCTCTCTCCTCCAAAAAAATCTCTTATTTTGCACTCAATCATGAAAACTGTCTTAATGCTCTCTACTATGCACTCTGATAAAAGTATAAACTAGCGTGTGATCAAAGGCAAACTAATTGAATGATTGAAATAAAGTGTGTAACCAAGGTCAGAGAACAAAAGCACATGCAAAAATGCATGTTTCAAATGCAACAAACTTATCTCCCCAAAACTCGCATTAGACATATGTTTTTCATGCAATATCAGCTAGTTAAAACTTTTAACTGAATTAATTGAACTTTTAATTGAAAGTAAATTGTTGTTTACTTTAAAAAATGTTCAGTAACCATGTCTCCTTTTAATTGAATCTCTACCTTGGATTTAACATACGTATCCATCTACGGGTGTAGTATTTCACGTATCCTTTCTAGGGTTAAGATGGTTTACGGTGACCCACACTGTTACCTGGAAAGAATGAGGCGACGTAATTCTAACCTTACGAGGATCTTTGGCATGTTTGCTTCAGTACTGTTCCTTACGGTTGTTCATCCTACGTTCCTCCAAACATACCTGAAAAGAAAGAAAAAAAGGCTTTAGTATACCACAACACAAATAAAAATTACCGGATGGTTGTCCGGTTACTGTAAACATCGTCATCATCATTACAAATAGTCTAGCAAGTAATGAAGATTATGTTGGAATTTATTTATGATTCGAAAATGAGTAATGAGGTTTATCGTATGCTACCATATTCCAGCTCTTTAATATTGCACACAATATTATTTGTACATAATCAGATATCATTTGTGATTATGTCTTCATTTTTCTAAACAATCAAAGCAGGTATTTTACGTATGTCATATAACACATGATAAAGAAATCACAACGGAGGGAAATACTACCCGACAAGACTCATGGAAGCCTAATACAGTTAACAATAATTAACTACTAAATTGCGACACCACATGCCAAAGCAAGATAATTGAGTTGCCTCGCGAGATTGCTCAACCAGCAAAACGTCACCTGAGTTATGACCTCACCATGCTACACGCAGAAGTCGCATCGGATCGCGCCTCACAATTTACGAGTACAATGAAATACGCAAAGTGTATGCAGAGAGGCGGCAGAACCGCTGTCCCATGGGAATTCCGTGGCCTGCGCGCGCAACATTATTCAATAACAAATGCGCATTTTCCTTCGACTACGTGCTAAACCCAGAATTATGAGCGAATGTATGAGCGGTGTCGGGAGGCGCCCACGAAATATTTGATTTACGCTCCTCTTGTGTTTTCTCTCCCCTGCGCATTTCCGCGCGTGTGCGTTGTAAAGACTGCTTCTCATGAAACACGCATAAGGGACATAAACATAGCCTTTTTTTCGGGCGCCTCGGGGATACAAAGCAGGGTCGCGCCTCTCCCAAATTGTGCTTTGTGGCGCTCTCGGCGGACACGTACGCGTTGGGCCGCGCCGGGCGACTGCTGGATGTGGCGAGGCGGCGACGAAGGCGAGAAAGGGTGAACTAGGCACGGACATTGCATTAGGTCGCATGGTCACAGGTACTTCTACTCTGTGTGTGTGTGTGTCTCTCTCTCTCTGTCTCTCTCCCTCTGTGTGTCTGTGTGTGTGTGTCTCTCTCTGTGTCTCTCTCTCTCTCTGTGTCTCTCTCTCTGTGTCCTCTCTGTCTCTCTCTCTCTGTGTCTCTCCCTCTGTGTGTGTGTGTGTCTCTCTCTCTCTATGTCTCTCTCTCTGTCTCTCTCTGTGTGTCTCTCTCTGTGTGTCTCTCTCTGTGTGTCTCTCTCTGTGTGTCTCTCTCTGTGTGTGTCTCTCTCTCTCTGTGTCTCTCTCTCTCTCTGTCTCTCTCTGTGTCTCTCTGTGTCTCTCTCTTTGTCTCTCTCTCTGTCTCTTTGTCTCTCTCTTTGTGTCTGTCTCTGTATATATATATATATATATATATATATATATATATATATATATATATATATATATTGGTTTTATTTGCGATTTGTTCATACAGGTGTACTTTAAGCAAATTTCATAACAGTAACTATGCTATTGACATGGGTGAAGGAGTCACGCAGCCATGACTCTTCAATGAGTAAGTACAAGTGCACATACTTAACATAAATCTTAAAGTCTAAATGGTAGATCTGTAGAAAAGTGGTACCTACTTGAGTACAAATCTCACAGTCTAAATGGTAAATCTAGAGGATGGTGGGTGATGGCATAGACTCACGTATTTGCTGTTATCTAGTAGGATCATTTCGTTCATGCCCCGAAGAGTAACGACACTCTTATGTACATATAATTTTATAACTTACGTACCTAACATTTTGTTACGCCGTACTGTGAACATTTCTGAGGAGGCGAAACTTGGTAAAGGACCAGCTAGTCAGCGTACTTGTCCATCTTACTTATTTAACATACGCCACGTCTTTTAACATCTGCATCATTTCATTTATCACTTAACTTACCTACATCAATTAATAGATTTAACATAACATGAAGAACTTGACGTAAGAACTAACACAACGTGAAGAATGCAATAGTCTGTTTTCATAATCAAACATGTTTGAACGATTGAAAATGTACCGTTCAGTCTTATGGTCTCTTAATTGTTTGTTGCTAAGAAATAATACACAATTCTGTTCTTTAAAACGAAATTCTGTTCTGTAAAACAAAATTTACAGACATGATAGCATCGTTTAGAATCGTTGCAAGATAACTCAAACGAGCACCTTCAATTGATTGAAACGTTCATCACATATCTGGGTAGTGTAATATTGTAAAAATTGGAGTTTCCAAGTTTAGGACTTGGCTTGCCAGCTTGCAAACGCATGTTACCGGAAACGTTTTGGATGTTGAAAGTAAATTCCAGCACTTCAAGCGAATTCTCTACTCTTGAAGTACATTGTGGTTTTCACAGAGTTGCCTTTGAAGGATATCAGCTGTATCGATGCCATCCAATCGGAAGGCTGAACGCCACCATTATGGCGTCACTTCAGTGACATGTAAGGTCCCGATTGGACAAAACACAAAACAGTTGATATCATTCAAACGCAGCTCTGTGAAAACCACAGTATATGGCGTCTAAGTGGCGCTAGTGAGAGCACGAGCACGCGTGCTGGCGGACGTGTACACGTGTCGCCGGTTCTCGATCGATAAGGGGTCGGCAACTTTCCGCACACGTTGATATCGCCAACCGCCTCTACGCTGCAAACGACTCTCAAAAGGGGCGGAAACGCGCGTTTGCGAAGCAACCAGTTTTCCGAACACGGCGATTCTACCCGCCGCGAGTGCATTTCCCATTCTTCTTTCTTTAGTTATTAACACGCAGCCATTATTTTAATTACTCTACTAATTTCAGAAAGTTCGTTCATCGTTGGGATTCAGCTTCGTTTTGTAATAATGAAAGAAATATTGAAGATATAAATATCAATATTACCCTTTTTAATGATTACGTTATTTTGCATGGCCCGTACGCATTTCTACAAAATGGGTTTCAATACATTTTAAGTAATTGAATGGTGGTTTAATTAAAAGGAACGGCTAGCCTGAACATGCGAACTAATCCAACCAATTTTAAATCAGCAATTCTGAAAAAAATACACCTATGAATTTAATTCTAAATTTATTGACCCAATTAACTTCAATCGATTTGTTGGAAGTTCACTTCTTGGAACAGAACATATTGAAAAAAATTCATAAGATAAAATCAAATATTATTTTAATATTCTGGTTTGCTTTTTAGGAAAGATTAGTTAAAAACTATTTGCTCAATAAGAATTTTTCAACCCTATAAAATATCAGCTCAATGAGCAAAATTCACATTAAAAAAATAATGTGGAATTAGTAATTACTACTTCATTTTATATATCAGAATACGAGATCCGCGATGGTATGCACGTAAATAATTTACGACTTAAATAACTATCCAAGTTGTACGCATATTTCACGCCCATTTGCTCCCATTGTCACCTATTTTTGAACATTACGGCAGCAGGAAAAATTCCAGAGGCATTACAGAAGGCGCCCAAGGCGTGATAACGAAGGAGTGCTCGCCACGCTACAGCGCTGTCACGCACATCCTTACAGGGAAAGGCGCTCAACCCTGTGGGAGATAAGCCTCGCAAAAAACGTGCGTGGAGTTGATATTCAGTGACCCCATCAACAATGTCAACTGACGAGGAAAGGAACCGAGGTGTCGACAGCCGATTTTGCAAAATTTTGATTCTGTTGTGAAAGAGTCGTTATTCCTTATAATTTTGACATGGAAATTAAGATGAATTTAGTCGGCGTCTTACAACTTAAAATATATTTTAAATCAATTTCACTCAGTAATTATCTTCGCTACTCTGTTGTATTTGCTTTCTCTCAGATGAAATTGAATATTCGCTAAAAGACGATCCAAAAATGATGTTTTACTGCTTTATTACAAGGAACTACGTAATGTATGTGGATGAATGAAGGTAAAGGAAATTCCTGAACAGAAGATAACTTTAAGAACTACGGACATGCAAAGGATCGCAAAGACGACCACGGGAAACTTACAAAAACCAAGATCAGTCAGATAAGTGGAAGGTTTAACCAAATGTAAGAAATCCAATGGAAGGGGAACATTTAAAAAGATGGATAAGAAATAAAAACAAATTATCACACAATAAAATTAAAGAAGTAACCAACAACGATTCATCATCAGTTAGGTGAAATGAGTTTATGATAATACTTTTTTTAACACGGCGTCCACGACACGAGGTATCTAGAGTTTGTTTTCCGTGTGCTTAAAACCTATTTTTTTACTATGTGTGAAACATCGCGAATCGTGTGAGAAACCTCTGTAACGATTCGCAATTGTCTTTCGTCATGACGACGACTTTGTTTATTATTTACAAACAATAGTGTTACGACACTGACTGGAATCCATTTACTTTTGTACAAGTAAGGTATTTTATGTTTGTTAAGTGATATTTCATTTACATTCCTTTACTTGCATTGTGTTTCACCCACGGCGTGTAAAAAAAATCGTATACGCAACACGGGCGCGAGGTGATTCACGCACGAGTCGAGTGTGTGAAACAGCTGTTTCGCGCCCTTCTTACGTGAACTATTATTGCACAGTACTTTCTAATTTTTTATTTTGAACGAACGACGTTTTTAACAAACAACAACTTTCTATAATGTACACGTTACTCAAGTTTGGTTAGTTTACCTTAAAATCTACACATAGATACACTGTACATCGAAAAGGCGCCATATTGAAAGAAAGTATTCAGTCCCTTGAGTTTCGCCAAAAAGAGTTTTCTCTCTTTTCCCCCTTCCTGTGCGCAAAAGTGAATACGTCACCAACGAAGCAATAAAAGAGTGAGAACAAAAAGAAAACACAAAACACAGCGAGCGTGACCAGTCAATCATCAGACGTGCGGGGGTGGCGTGCGGCTCGCATTACGTAACGCGGCGTCTGGAGCTGCAGGCGACGACGGCGACAGAGGCGGGGCGGGGGCAAAGACCTCGGGGCGTCGCCGGCGCCGGAACGCCTCGACGCCCCCGCCTTCACAAGCGCACTCATCACGCACATAAACAGAGTTCCTTCTTCTTCCCATTTTATACATCCTCGATTCACGCTCACTCATCCCTCCCTCTTTCGTTTTCTCCCTCTTTCATTTTCTCCCTCTTTCATTTTCTCCCTCTTTCATTTTCTCCCTCTTTCATTTTCTCCCTCTTTCATTTTCTCCCTCTTTCATTTTCTCCATCTTTCATTTTCTCCCTCTTTCATTTTCTCCCTCTTTCATTTTCTCCCTCTTTCATTTTCTCCCTCTTTCATTTTCTCCCTCTTTCATTTTCTCCCTCTTTCATTTTCTCCCTCTTTCATTTTCTCCCTCTCTCATTCCCTCCCTCTCTCATTCCCTCCCTCTCTCATTCCCTCCCTCTCTCATTCCCTCCCTCTCTCATTCCCTCCCTCTCTCATTCCCTCGCTCTCTCATTCCCTCGCTCTCTCATTCCCTCGCTCTCTCATTCCCTCGCTCTCTCATTCCCTCGCTCTCTCATTCCCTCGCTCTCTCATTCCCTCGCTCTCTCATTCCCTCGCTCTCTCATTCCCTCGCTCTCTCATTCCCTCGCTCTCTCATTCCCTCGCTCTCTCATTCCCTCGCTCTCTCATTCCCTCCCTCTCTCATTCCCTCCCTCTCTCATTCCCTCGCTCTCTCACATTCCCTCGCTCTCTCATTCCCTCGCTCTCTCATTCCCTCGCTCTCTCATTCCCTCGCTCTCTCATTCCTCGCTCTCTCATTCCCTCGCTCTCTCATTCCCTCGCTCTCTCATTCCCTCGCTCTCTCATTCCTCGCTCTCTCATTCCCTCGCTCTCTCATTCCTCGCTCTCTCATTCCCTCGCTCTCTCATTCCCTCGCTCTCTCATTCCCTCGCTCTCTCATTCCCTCGCTCTCTCATTCCCCTCGCTCTCTCATTCCCTCGCTCTCTCATTCCCTCGCTCTCTCATTCCCCTCGCTCTCTCATTCCCTCGCTCTCTCATTCCCTCGCTCTCTCATTCCCTCGCTCTCTCATTCCTCGCTCTCTCATTCCTCGCTCTCTCATTCCCTCGCTCTCTCATTCCCTCGCTCTCTCGCATTCCCTCGCGCTCTCTCATTCCCTCGCTCTCTCATTCCTCGCTCTCTCATTCCCTCACTCTCTCATTCCCTCGCTCTCTCATTCCCTCGCTCTCTCTCATTCCCTCGCTCTCTCATTCCCTCGCTCTCTGCATTCCTCGCTCTCTCATTCCCTCGCTCTCTCATTCTCTAACTTTCTCTCATTCTCTCGCTCTCTCATTCCCTCGCTCTCTCATTCTCTCGCTCTCTCATTCCCTCGCTCTCTCATTCCCTCGCTCTCTCATTCCCTCGCTCTCTCATTCCCTCGCTCTCTCATTCCCTTGCTCTCTCATTAACTCACTCATTTTTTCATTCCGTCCTTCTTACTTCCCGCTTTAAAATCACCCAACGGATCCTCAGGTGCAACGTGAATTGCAAGTGGTGGTTGGTCTGCTGGGCAATGCGTACTTTTATGGGTTTTTCTCCTTGCATCATTTGAGCCTGCGACGACTCGTCCGCGCCGGTGCCAAGCGTGTGATGTTGAGGCCGAGTATAGCTGAGAGCAAACCTCAGTTTCCGGGGAAGGCAACAAGATTTCGAAAGTCGTTTAACACGAAGCCAGACCCATTCTATGAACTTCTGAATCCCATAAACTGCTAAAACTTCCATAACTGATTAGGTAATTTAGAAAGCCTTAAAATACACAGACGTGAAAATGTCAGCAATTGTGTATCTACAATTAATTTTGTTAATTTTGCTTTTATTAAAACATACGCTGATGACGTTTATTGACATTTAATAATATTATATTAACTCGTAGGGGCACCAGTATATACCACTTCTGAAACTGGACTCTTGTAATCTTTTATTCTGTTTAGATTTAATATATGTCAAATGAAGAATATTTATGTATCTAGCAAAATACATGAAGAAGCACACATTCAAGTATGTATTATCAAGTAATCAACTTAATCTTTGAATTTCAAGTAAGTAATAATAAGATTTTAAACTTGTTTTGTGAAAATACACAGAGATTTTTGCAAATGTTCATAGTTCGATATTACGTAAAAATAATACTTATGACATTTCACACAGAAACATCTCGTATTATGGCACAAGCTCTATTACTAACGATTTCTATGAAATGTGCATGAACCATCAAACGAGTTAATGTGAACCATTTGTTAGAGCTGTCGCATATTAATTTCAATAATCAAAGCTATCTTCCGTCCTGCGAGACGTTTTCACTGAACTCGTGAAACACCCAATATATAGATAGACGCACCTTGAAATACTTAATTCAACAAATTTAATAGCCTGAGACTTGACAGTTTCATTAACATTTTATTGCCTCTCGGAAATAACGCGAGATATAATTTGTGCTGCAGATGTGGATGGCATCGAGGTCTTATTACATTCCTACTGCCACTGCTCCAGCAAGATGCTCGGTCCAGAATTCCTAAAACGCACATGAGAACGCGGAGTGAGCAACGAGCTTGCAATGTAGGTAGTCTTTTACGGTCGCTCCTAAAACTAGATATCAATACTGCTAAACACGTAAATTGTAAGTGTAATTGAGCTCTATTTTACTTTGACATTTGCTGACAGTTTTCAATATCCCTTAAGATTCTCAACAACATGAGGCAAACGGGTACCAATCGGAACCATCTGTAAAGTAGACTGTAACATCTACATGTTACGGAATGCTTTACAGTTACAACGCAATGCCAAGTTACCTTGATTTTCGAAAGAATATTAAACGTTCATGATATCAAGGCGTTGGCCAATTACCTTCATTGTTTTCAATACCTATATTACATTACGTTTACTCTACTTTGTCTAGTATCAAAAAGTTAGAATCTCCATATTTTAATATCTATTATCGAAAATTGGAAATTTCTCCTTATATCTATTTCTATCCTTCAAACAGCAACAAAACACTTCCATGACAAAAATCGTACTTTTCTCGGAATACTATGTATTAAAGCAAATAATATTCATAAAAATTGACAACGGTTTTTGTAGCTATTGTTTGAAGGTATCAGACGTTCTTTCATAAAATAGTGTATATTAATGTGGCTTAGAAACGGGTTCATTATAGAAAACAAAACTGAAGTACTGATGGAGTGTGCGTACTCCCAAAAAATCTCACAAAATGATTATGTATAATGGATAACAATGTACCAATTCATTAAAAATGATCAATATGGACATTGCACTTTGAGGTGATTTATGATATGTAATTACTGCAGTAATTAGACATCATAATAATTCTTCAAATCTGTCAAATTAACCTATTAAATTAATTCTTGAACGAGTATGACTCACTAAACACCGCACGCATTATGTTCACGTTAGACGATAAGGTATCTCTTTCGCATCAATGCGAATAACGAGCCAGAGCCCGAAAGTAAGCAAAAACAGAGAGAGCTCGTAATTGCCAACAACTTTATTGGAAGTATCGGCTTTCAATGGGCTAGCTTTCAGAAGTTCTCATTGCCTGAAAGTGTAAACTGTGGAGTGCTCCATCAATAGAGTGAAAGCAATGGTACAAAAACGAGAAACTATCGAGAGGAAAGGAGAGTGATACGAAGAGAGAATGTATAGGTTCATGCGGGCAATGTGAAATCCAGAAAATATCACTTTCGTTCTCCTAAGTAAGGCGAATTCATAATTGAAAAGGTATAATTAAAAGTAGGGGAAATCGAATGTTCGCATTTACCAAAAATTAGAGCTTTCTGGATATTATATTCAATTCCATCCCCAATACAAAATATTAAAGAAAATATAACTCGTTGAGAAAAATTGTGAGGGGGGATATGAAATCGTATGTGATTGTATTTCCACATAACTTGAGAGCATTATAATTATTAAGTGAATATATTAAATAAGCAATGAATAAAAATTAACTATTGTAGTGCATTTTCAGCATTGGCGCATTATTAAGAATATATGACAGAATACTATCATACAGTAACATTTGGTGGTAGAGTCGGCAGTAGTTGACTAGACACAGGAAACATTTTATTTCGTATTGTATTATTTCTTTGTTTCTATCGATGTTCATTCACAAGTTCCAGGTCACTATTTCTATTTTTAGAGATTTTTAAATTTGTTATTTTACAAATGGTTAGCAAACGAGATTCATGGTCCCCACGCATCATTAAAATCTAAAACTTTAATGATTTTTACAAATGAGAACTCATTAAAATTTTTTTTTAAAACATTGAATCATCTCGCTTGAAATTTCTTAATTTTTACGTAGTAGTTATTAAGGTTTGAAAATCCCGATAATATAGTATGACTTTAACAAATTTTTATTTCATTTTTGCGCATTAAAAAATGAACTACTGCTGCGCACGGTGAATTTGGAAGATTTAAAAAATTATTAATTAAAATAACTGATGATATCTCGTTGACGGCTGCCTTGAGAAAAGAGTGTTTTTCACGCTTTAATATCACCAAACAGTCCCATTCGATTAAAGTAGTATTTAAATGAATACCTCTAAAGTATCACACCACTTAAAACTAAACGTTACTCTACGCAAATAATAAACAATTTAAAAAAAAACAACTTGTGTAACTTTGATTCATATATGGGTGATGGAAAGTGTTATATAGCAAGCAGTGATGAAGATAATTATTTGAAAAGAAAAATATAAATCGGATATATGGATTATAAATATAAATGGATTATGAAAGTCTTACATGCATAAAATTGTCACTGTTTGTATTGATACAGTAATTTTAAGATGATTCAATTCATACGGAATAACGATTTGGAGCATTATCTTATAAGTTTAGAGCTTACAATTCTGTACCTTACACTAAACCTTTCCAACTTTTTGTTCATAATAACTTGACATTAACATAAGCATTTATGAATAATACAAAAAAAATCTGGAATACGAAAGTGTTTTCCATTGTTCGGCAATACGAGAATGTATCCGATTCGCAGGAATAGACTGGGCCCTGTCATATCACCGTCTTAATACTGTCATATCACCGTCTTAATACATTCACAAAATTGAAGTATTTGGAGTTTCAAATTGGTCTTTCAGGGATATAAAATCATATAATAATTCACGAAGTTTAAATATTATCGACATATGAGGTATGTGAAATAAAATTTCTATATTTTTAAGACACCTAATACTGAAAGTGAGAAAGTTCGAGTAAACACTCATTTCACGAACGAAAATCAGCCCTCTTCCAAAAAGGCTGGTGAGAACCATCATTCACTAGCTTTCACACAAACCAAAATTTGTTTTCTTTCCCATCGTTCTCCAACACGCCACGTGACGCCTTCATCCTGGAACGGAACGCTGGCAAACAAGCGTAGGCGGGGTGCCGAAACGAAATTGTAAAATCAAATAGGGGAGGCACTCCAGGGTCGGTGTTGACAGCGACACGAGACGTGGGTGGCTGGCTGGCATTGCAACGTCGTTCGCCGCGCCATCTAGCGAGGAGCGAGGAGCCCTCCACAACCACAACGAAATCCACGTGCTGCACACCGCTGCGCCCTGGCGGCCGCGCGCGGTAGCTTCAGTTGAAGAGATCCGCCGTCAGATGTCAGCTCTTGAATGGATACGGCGCCGCGCGAGCGAGCGGTCCAACGGTTCTCGGGCGCAGGCTCAGCTGGTTGGCTGCCTTGAACTTCGACGCGGGATTCGAATCCGGGCGCGTTGGGAGGCGGCGTGGGACGGTGACGGGAAAAACGAGTTTTGCCGAGAAGAAGGCAACCTATTCGACCTTCCGAGCGGTTAATTCACTCGGGCGTTATTAACAAGGTAAAGGACGAAAATGAAGGGTGGGAGAAATGCGAGCTCGCTATAAAGAACAACTTGCTCCTCCAAATACAGCGCGCGTTGGCGGGAAAAGGAACGGGTCAATGCGCCCAGCTCACGAAGCGGCCTCGCGCCGTGGGATTTTTGCCTTTCTCTGCAGAGGCAGGGGCCATCCATCACGCCGCCCGGCTGCTTTACCTCGCGCAAAGGACCCCTTCGATAGAATACAATGTTTGGAAGAATTCGCAGAAAAAGAATCGATACACAACACTTGCGATGATCTGAAGAAAACCGAGTCTACCTCGGATACGGACACACTCGAATAATCCGGGATTCATTTAGTAAGCGATCAAAAAAGGATCAAATATAACAAAATTTGACAATGACAATAGCAGTGATGGCAAATTTTACCAAAACATCGATATATCGATCTTTCGATACATCGCTAAAGGGTTTTCGATGTCCATGAAAACATCCACGAAAAAACATCCATGTTTTAATTATAGACTAATAAACATGCTATTGTCCTATGCATTTTTTAATTACAATACGTAATTCCTATACATTTTATTGCTTGGTTACCAGCACGTTAGTATTGTGTTAAAAAATTATCTTCTGTAAATAATAAAATTAACAATAAAGAACATTGTGTTTCGTTACTTTACCGTTTAGTTACTTCCTATCACACACCATAGAATTAAAACCACCTACAATTCCCTCAGATTGCACAGGCGAAATGTGCAGCGTGATAAAGAGGATGACGCAAAACAACGATATTACTGTGGATTGATGCTACTCTACAACGTGCTTAAATTAAAAACATTTTAAAAAAAAAAACACCGATGGTTTTGCAACAAAATATTTATGTGAAGAAAAAACATCGAAAGCAAAATATCGATGTTAATATATCGATGTTTCTGGTGAAAAACATCGATGTTTTAACATCAATGTTCTTTTGTCATCCCTAATCAATAGGCATGCGCAGTCTAAAAACAAGGGCGGGGAGAGTGTACACATTCATTTCTAGAACCTCCCTTTCCATTGAAAATTTTTAAGTTACTTATGACATATTTTTCTAGTAAATAATTGAAACATACATGGAGATGAAATTATAGCTTTGATGATACAATGAATGAAAAAAAAAACTATGTTGAATAATTTGCAGAATTACCAGATGTCTTGGAGGGGGGAGGTCCCTAAATGTTGCATAACAATTCACAAAAATCACGTTAAAAGGACAAATAAAGAAATTAAAAGTATTTTCTGAAATAAAACAGTTCATTACGCAAGGCTACGGCCTCCAATCAAAAATTTTTATGAGAGGTCACAAATCTCCTCCCCCCTCCCTCGCGTGCATACCTCCTATGACAATTCTACGAAAAATGAGGCCTGTTCAACGACCTGGTTCCAAAGCATCCTGGGTCGAAAAATACTGGCGGCATCATCGGGATCATTTCTTACCCTCATCTCTCCCCCCGTTCCCCTCTGCGGGCATCCTGCCGCACCACCTGTGCATCGAAACCCAGTGTTCCCATTACTGAGCTTGAAGTAATGCGCGTAGCCCTGGAGGCATACTTCCTGCTGCCCTGGGTTGTGGCCCTAGGGCCATTCGGTTGGACAGCCTGATAAATGAATAAACATAATTACTCCAGTCACATCGACGCAACTAAACCTGTGAGAGAGGTAATGACACATGACAAAAACAATGTTTGACGAGTGATTACGATGATTATTGAATTCGAGGAAGTCTCGAAATTCCTAGAATCGGCTTTTGCTTCGCCCAGTGTACGCGCGAACTCGTTACTACCGCCGCCAATAATTTATAGTGTTCGGTTTCGTCGAAGATTATTTTGTTGTTTTATTGTTGATGTCTACTTCTGTTAAACCCCGAAGACCCGTTAATTGGAACTCTGATAATCAAGAGACTACCGAACTATCGAAGTAAGTTTTGATTTTATTATTATATTTGTAAAGGTCAGAAATTTCATCAAATTTTGAAACCGATATTTGAATTAGTGAAAGGAACACTGAATAGGAAAAAGAAGTATGTGCTGCATGCAATTTATATTAGATAAAAGCGAAGCAAAATTTATCATTAAAAAAAAGTTTTATGGAGGTCCAGAAAGAATACGATTCGTAGTAGTAACTTTTGAACCGATTTATGATAAAAAGGCAGGAAATGGAGTAAAAGAGGGGAAGGGGGCGCAAACCAAAAAAGCGCACTAGCTGACGTCTATATCCAGTGGTCTATATCTAAATTGTGGTTATCTTCTCCAAACCTCTCGCATCCTAAGAGTTTTCATCCTCATCCCAAGCTTCTGCAATAATGCAATTAAAAACTGATCATGTTGAAATCCAAAGATAACAGACCTTCTCTATGGGATTTTTATCTACTTTCCAACGCATTTTCTCACAAGAGTGGAAGTAGCACTCAACACTTCTAGATAAGCGAGAAACAAAAGCTCTGTTATAAAAAAAATTAAAATTGTCCTAGAATGAAGTGAATAGTCGAAATGGTTAGAACTTGTTTTTCTGCCAGTTATTTCTCTACTGATCATTTACAGAAATAGTATGTAATCTGTTGATATCTGATTTGTCTGAATTTAAATTTTAAGCTGAGCATTAAGAGCATAAACCACGAAGAAGGAAAATCATCACAACACTTCCCGAAGAACTTGATTCTGCATTAAGATCGGCATCCATTCAAAACGGAGCGAAGCTGCGAGGAGGCAACCGGGTGAGCCGGGTCACTTTCACTAGCATCCAGTTTCGCTGCCCAAATTCCGCCGACTCCTGCCAAACAGGCGGTGAATTTGTCGCGAATTTGTGCGCCCTCGGCGGTCATGAGCCCGGCGGAAATTCTATCCCTGGGGCTCTCCAGCGCGAGGCCGAAAGCTCTCGACGGCTTTGTAAACGCACACAGAAGCGGACGGCCTGGAGTGGGCGGGTCCGGATGGGCTGGGCGGGGCTGGGCAGGGCGGGGCGAGGTGGAACGAGGCGCAACTGGGCATGGCGGGGCGGGGCGGGACAGCGTAGAGCTGGGCGGGACGGGAATGTGCAAAGCATGGCAGGACAGAACTGAGGGTAACGGAGAGGCTGGGATGGGCAAGGCGGGGCGGGGATGGGCGGGGAAGGGTATCACGGAGCAGGGCGGGTAGAGGCGGGATGGGGCGAGGCGGGAAGGTCGGGACAGTAGGACGGGGCGGGACGGACGGGATATGGTGGGACGGAGCAGGACGTAGTGGAAGAGGACGGGAGGGGCGGGACGGGATGGGACGGGGCGAGACGGTACGGGGCGGGATGGGGCAGGGCGCAACGGGGCAGGGCGGGGCGGGGAAGGGAGGGGCGGGGCGGGGCGGGGAAGGGCGGGGCGGGGAAGGGAGGGGCGGAGCAGGGCGGGGCGGGGCGGGAGGGGCGGGAGGGGAGGGGCTGGACTGAACTAAACAGGGCTGAAACGAATTGGCGGGGAGGGGCGCGGTTCGCAGAGTTGGCGGGACTGGGCGGAAAGGGGCGGGGCGAGCCGGGCAGCGCAGCGAAGCGCAGTGCGAGCCACTGAGCCCTTCTCATTGTTACTCAGCGATGTGGAAACGGCGCCCCGGAGCGGCCAGTCCCAGGAATTCGGACGCTGGCGCGCGGGCCCTCGGCGACCCTCGCTTGTTGCGGGCAAGCGCGACTGAAAAACCGAGAGGCGACATTAGGGCCGCGGAGAGAGTCAAGCAAGGGGGAGGAGCAAATTACAGAATAGAACAGGGACAGGGCAAGGAACAAGGATTACAGGAGGACGGAGCAAAGACAAGTCAAGAGATAGAACGTGGACCGGAAGTGAGGATAGAGATGGGGCATTTAGTGGCAGGAACGGGTCAGGGGGCTTGTTTGAAACGGAGAAGGTGCTAAGGACGATAGGTAGATATGGCTTTCACAGGAGGCTGAGTCATTCGTGAAAGAAGGACTGCAGAGTACGTGAGATTGAATGAGTAGGACAAAGGGCGGTGGGGTGGCGTGGGACAGAAAGGAATGAAAGCTGAGAACCAGAAAGGGTGAGGGCGACGGAGCGATAGCGGTGGAGTAGAAGCAGTGGACAAGAGGCTGGATCATAGAGCGGAAGTGACCGAGGCGGCGATAAACGAGATAGAAATAAGAGGTCATGCAGTCATGCGAGGAGGACTCCCATCCATAAATGTCAGTGCAGCCGGCAGAGGCAAACTCCCGAAAGGTGCAGTTAGTAGTCCGAGGAGCCGAAGCGCACGTGGTGGCAAAAGGGATGTATCCTCTTGTTGCCTTTGTGCCAAAGACAATCAGCATGTATGCATTTGACCTTTTCAGTCGATTGTCGACTTTGCGGACTAGGTAACGGCGCCCCCGTGCCAGGCCCTATTTAATTCTCACGCTTGAAGGGTGCGAGAGACATAAAGCGAATATGTCGTAGTATATTCCC
Organism: Teleogryllus occipitalis; assembly: GCA_011170035.1. NCBI lineage: Eukaryota > Metazoa > Arthropoda > Insecta > Orthoptera > Gryllidae > Teleogryllus > Teleogryllus occipitalis. The sequence goes on from BLKR01002757.1 coordinate 90,483, forward strand.
TTCCCCACAACTAGCAAACTCCACCTGCCTGAGCGTTTTTTCGTCATACCGCTATAGAAGCTGACACGATTTTAAAGGAAAGCTACAACTATAGTTTTGCCCAAACATCATTTTTGCATCTTCATTATATTTCATTACTCTTAATTTTATTAATTTTATCATATCTAACATGCACTACACTACCACATATTCCGGGAGACCGGTCGGGAGCTTAGAGCTTGTCCCGGTTGGGGCAGTGCCCCGTTGGTAGGAGAGTCCTGGTTATGGGGAAACCCCCACTAGTCGACGGTAGTCGGTGCCGGATCTCGCCATCCAGCGGGGGAAGATCACAGCCATCTCCCGAGAAAATAACATGCACTACTCTTACGGGACTAAGCTGTTACGTGACCAAAGCAGTTGATGTTTCAGCCGGAAACACGAAAAAATCAATCAATCAATTTTATCATAGATACATTGGGGTATGGAAATATCACACTATATATGTACAGACTCTCGTGAATTCCTTTTCCTCTGCGCTTGTCCTCGTTTTCCTTGACCTCCTCGTTCTGAGATTCTCCCAGGCCTTACCTCGCCCACGCCGCCTCCGTAAACGACACGAAACGGCGCGGCGCGGCGTGCGTGACCTTTGGGTGCCGTCGCCATCAGAGGCCGAAGGCAGCGGCTGCACGACGCGGCGCCTGAGAAACTCCGCAAGGGTGGAGTGCCTTGCATTCGTCTCAGTTGCCTTCAACACGCCACGCACTCACTTCAAATGGCCTCAATTCACCTCTCAACTTGCCGCACATTCATTCATCACGTCGCGCATTGACCTGAACTCGCCTCTCATTCGCGTGAAATGCCGCGCATTCATCTCAATTGGTCTCAACTCGCCACACAATCACCTCAATTCGCCACACATTCACATCAAATCGCCGCGCATTCGTCTCAATTGACTTCAACTTGTCGTATATTCATCTCAATTCGCCTCTCAACGTGCCGGACAGTCGCTTCACCACGTCGCGCATTCGTGTGACATCGCAACTCGCCGCTCATTCGTGTGACATCGCGGCGCATTCATCTCAATTGGCCTCAACTCGCCACACCATCACCTCAGTTCGCTACACATTCACATCAAATCACCTTAACTCGCCACACTTTCACCTCAATTCGCTTCGCATTCACATCAAATCGCCGCGCATTCGTCTCAATTGACTTCAACTCGTCGTATATTCACCTCAATTCGCTCCTCAAGTTGTCGCACAGTCGCTTCACAACGTCGCGCATGGATCTGAACTCGCCGCGCATTCCCGTGAAATCGCCGCGCATTCATCTCAATTGGCCTCAACTCGCCACACAATCACCTCATTTCGCTACACATTCACTTCAATTCGCCTCAACTAGCCAATTCATTCACCTCGCTTCGCCGTGTATTCGCCTCAACTCGCCGCGCATTCGTCTTAATTGACTTCAACTTGTATATTAATCTCAATTCGCCTCTCAACGTGCCGGACAGTCGCTTCACCACGTCGCGCATTGATCTCAACTCGCCGCTCATTCGCGTGAAATCGCCGCGCATTCATCACAATTGGCCTTAACCCGACACACATTCACTACAGTTCGCCAAACATGCATCTCAATGCGCCTAAACTCACCGCGCATTCACTACTAGCCGTTCATTCGTTTCAACTGGGTTCAACTCGCCGCTCATCCACCTCAATTCACCTCAACCAGCATACAGGGTACATGAACAAGGAAAAATAAGGAAAATTTGAAACATATTTACTGGACATTCAAAAATATGAGCGATGTGTATGCAATACACGCCACCTTAAAATCCAGGGTGTTTGTATGTATAAAACATACAAGTACAAATCTCCATTTAGATATGAGTCATCAACGAAAATCTATGTTTACGCGACGTGCATAGTAAACGGCAGAAAGATACGCACCCGTATGGAATTTCTGATGGTCGAAGTTTTTTCGCTCAACCGATGCAATCAAGTCGTATTACGCTGTTTGTTATTTCGATGCTTTTCAAGGAAAGTCATGCCTGTGTGTGACCATCGACCTTCTATAAATTTGAGTGCGGATGACACTTTGAAATATTCAAACGTGTGTTGTACTGACAAAAGATTAGAACACATAGCAACTTACCGACTAAGAAAGAGAACTGATGCACGAGAAATTTAAGTGAAAAGCAGATCATGAATCCAAGTTTACAATGTTCTAGAAATGATTTCTGCAATAAAATGTGCAACTTCGTAAATTTTGATAAACTTTCACTTCAGCAAACAAATTCGGAAACCAAAAAATTCATTGCATATTGTCAATTCAGGGATTATTGAAACTGAGAACGTAGACGAGTCAATAATTGTTCATTATAAATGTATAATAACAGAAGATATGGGGCGTTAAAATATATAAATTATTTGCCGTCAATACCACGGTCAATATATTGCAGAAAACAAAAAAGATACCAACGCATGTTAAAGGCCTCTACTGCAATTTGTCAAATGACACTCATTTATAGATCATGCCTTCATTTACGTATATCATGTAAGTATGTAAATTCGTAACGGATTGGAATTTATAGCCATATAATATCGTTTCGAAGCAAAAACATTACTTGAAGTCATGGCAACGTACTCACTCGAATATTCATGAAGTCCCACATTAAAAAATAAAATATCAATACCTACATACTACAGAAATATCTTTATTTTGCTACGGAGAACACGAAAATATTATTTTAATTTAAAATAAAATAACAAAAAGGTCTTGTTAAAGCAATTTACATAAACTAGATATAAAGGAATCATCTCGAACAAAAACTCGCATCACTAACGAATCTTAATGCATAATTTCTCGTCAGAATTTTCGATGACAAAATAATCAAACATGCAGAAACATTGAAAAAATTGACACCACAAACACGTTTTACTGGATGGACGAAAACAACCAAAATATTTTAGAATAACATTCTCACTAGGAGTTCTAATTTTCAGTAATATCCCATTGTCCAGGGAGCGCCTTTTCTCTTTCTCCCAAACCCGTTCACTTCTTCTCACGAACTCATGACAGCGCCGCCGATTTTATCAACTTTCAAAAGAACGCCCCTTGTTCAAGGGAAAAGGGAAAGTTTTTTGCAGGAAACTGGAATTCAGTCTGGGTGACAATGTTTGCCTCGCCCCAAGCCCCACCTCCTGTCTACCCTGCTCGGGTCCGCCTCGTTTCTCCTTCTCCTGTTCCACCTACCCTCGCCCCTCCCCTCCCGGCCCGGCCGCCCCCCGTCGCTCCTCTCCTCTTCCCGCCACGCCCCTCCCTCTTTACGGCTTGCCCCGCTTCGTCCCGTCCGCCCCGCCACGCCCCGCCACGCCCCGCCACGCCCCGCCACGCCCCGCCACGCCCCGCCACGCAACGCCACGCAACGCCACGCCACGCCCCGCCACGCCACGCCCCGCCACGCCCCGCCCCGCCCCATCCCTCTCACGCCTGATCCCTCCTCGTCCCGCCTGGGCCAGTCTCGCCTCGTCCCGCCTCGCCTCGCCCCATCCCCATCAGGCCTGTCCCGCCTCATCCCACCCCACCCCACCCCACCCCACCCCACCCCGCCCCGTCCCGCCCCGCCCCGTCCCTCGCCGCCTCGCCTCGCACCGCCTCGACTCGCCCCATCCCCATGACGCCTGACTTCGCCTCGCCCCGCTATGCCTTGCCAAGCCCCCCTCCCCGCCATGCCCCTCCCCGCCCCAACCCATCCCCATCACGCCTGCCCCGTTTCACTTCACCACGCCTTTCCCCGCCTCGCTTCACTGACACCGCCCCGCTCCGCACCGTCTCACCCGGGCCCGCCCCACCTCACCTTTCCCCGCGCCTCGCCTAAGTCACTCATTAGCTCCTTCCCTCCCCTCTTCGCCCGCCACAGAGCGCTCCGCCTCTTCCTTCCTGCCCCGCTCCACTTCGTCCAGTCCCGCCCCGCCCCGCCACGCCCACTTCTACCCATCCTACTCCTCTCGGCTCCGCCGGCTGTCGAAGACTAACTCGGTTGGCGATGAGCGGGCTTCCTGGCTTCTCCGCAGAGGGACAGAGTTATTCCCTGGAGCGGCAGCGCCGACATCATTTCGGGCTCCGCAGAGAGCCCTTTGTTATCGCTCATAAATTCCGAAGACACGTAAAACAGGAAAGGCTCTTTGGAAATCCGCTCACGCACTCTGTGGTGGGAGAGAAGCAGTGGAACAGGATAGGCCGGAGTGGGGCTGGGCGTGCAAGGAATGAGAGACGGAGGGTAAACAGGGTGAGGTGGTGTTGAGGTGACGGAGGAAGATTGGGTGTGGGAGTGGGTGCCAGAGGCAAGGAATAAGACGTTATGGGAGCTGGCGAGCTTGCCAAAAGACGAAGGAGAGACTAGACTGATCAAGATATAGAAAAGAGTGGGGGGCCACCATTAATAAGATGATCAAAACCGAATGGCTCTAAGAATGGACTTTAGTTGAATGATGAAACGAGTGGAAAATAAGGACATACAAAAAATTCTGATGCAACAACAAAATACATAGAGTGTACAATTTATTGCTATGAATGAAAAGAACATACGGGCGGCTCGAGCGTGTTTTTTCGAGGAGGAAAAAGGTCAAATGCATAAAGTACTTCAATTGAATCATTGTTCTAATTAGTCGATTTGAGATGATATAAGTGTAAGAAAGTCGTATCGATTCGTTTTGTCCTTTATCCAGGTTTCCATGAGGCGACGCCTTAATCCAGTAGAAAGAGATGTCTCCCCAATGCAGTTCAAGGGAGATCTCCTCCTTCCCAGGTGTAGGGCTCCATTGAAAGACATTTTCTAATCCCGACACTGTGAGATATTTGAGATTACTTCACGAAAGAATAAAACACTAATTTCTAAAAGCGATATCGATCGGTTTCGCATTCTTTAAAATGCGTGCGTAGTTTAAAACCATACCAATTTCAGCACAAATTTCGACATAAAACAATCAAACATTTTCCTACAAATATTTTATTTTTACATTCAAAAGAAAATGAGGAAGACTTTCCTTCCTTCCCGCCAGTGAGAAACCGTCACCGAGCATCGATGTTTTAAACATTGTTATATTGAAGTCGACGTTTTTTAACATGAAAGATTTTTGCTCAATGTTTTCGATGCGTTCGTAAATGCATGAAAAATTGCCGTCATCACAATTTTGTCAAAGTTAAAATATGAAATAATAATTGAGGGTGCCAGGTCAGTTTAAGTCTCGAACTAAATCAACGCCTTCATCGAGGAAACAATCTTTCGCCCGAGATGACTTTGATGTCCCGATATTTTTGCCTCTTTCTTTGTATTTCGCACATGGAGAGGCGTTTTGAACTTTTCCCTTACGTTTTAATTGTGAATTAACTTACAAGGCGACTGTTAAATTAAATTTGGTTGACTAGGAATTTAATGTAGGATGTTATTAAACGAGCTTTAAAACTTCGATGTTTAAAATCATCGATTGTTTTTGGTCGATTATCATCGATGTTTGGCAACATCATTGTTTTGATGTCGATACCTCATCAGTATCTAGCCTCTATCTCTACTAGATTGAAGACCATCTATCAACTCTCGCGCAAACAGTTTTTGGTCGATTATAATCAATGATTATCATTTTCAACATCGATGTTTGGCATCATCGATACCACATCCCTACTATCTAGCCTCTATCGTGGTTCTATCTAGCATCTTTCGTGGTTAGGCGGAAGAGCGGGTCTGGTGGCCCGAGTCTCGCCACATAAATAAAGTCATTATTATTATCTCTATTGATCTGAAGACCAACTATCAGCTTTCGCAGCAGTTTTTGGTCAATTATTATGAATGATTATCATTTTGAACATCGATGTCTGGCAACATCTGTACCACATCACTACTATCTAGCCTCTATCTCCACTAGACTGAAGACTAGCTATCAGCTCTCGCGCAACCTTTTATTTTTTGGTCGATTATCATGGATGATTATCATTTTGAACATCGATGTTCGGCAACATTAATACCACATCCCTACTATCCAGTCTCTATCTCTATTGGACCGAAGACCAGATATCAGCTCTCACGCAAACTGTTTTTGATCGAATATCATTGATGTTCAAAATGATAATTATCCATGTTTGACAACATCGATACCACATCCCTACTATCTAGCCTCTGTCTCTATTGGGCTGAAGCGCACGTTTTGATGAGCCCTCGTTTCGCTAGTTGCGAGATGAGTGGGGAGTGTGGTTATTTTAATAAAAGGAATATTATAAAAATTTGTAACTCGTTTTCGATTCAAAAAAGTTTCCATTTCACGGCAGCGAATATATCTGGTTATCAGATTTAGTCTTTAACGCTGGTTGCTAACACTTTTTCTTATTTCAACTAATTTCAGAACAGGAATGGGGGTAGGTATTCTGGGCTCAAGAAAACGTCGTCATCATCATCATCATCATCATCATCATCATATCCCTTTACGGATTAGCCTCTTCAATTCTCTTTCCGTTCCAGCCTCTTTCCATACCATAATATCATAAAATTTGAATTGGGTTTCTTTTCGGGCTTTCTTTTTAAACGTTCTACTTATAGTTCCCCAAACTGCTTGAAATTCATGAATCTTGCTGGTGACTTCCCTCTCTTCTCCATATGTAATTTCACACCCTAGGTAGCTAAAATGCGTCACTTGTTCTAAAACCATATTTTTAAGCACAATCTTTGCCTTCACTGACTCTTTTCCTTTAAAAGCCATTACTTTGGTTTTATTAACTGATACTATCAGATTGTACTCCATAAAAATTTCCTCCAGTTGGTAAATAGATCTTTGCAAATTATCTTCGTTTTCTTACAGGATCACCTGGTCGTCAGCATATAAAAGCGTATTTACAAATGTATTGTTGCACAGGTAAATTCCTGAAGGTACCACGTTCTTCCACCTTTTAATTATATATCCCAGATATATATTAAAGAGTGTTGGAGAAAGACTGTCCCCTGCCTTACTCCTTTATTAATAGAAATCAAGAAAACGTTTCATTTACAGAAATCATATTATCAAGAGCCGACCTGGATGGCCGAGGTGGCTATGAGCAAGTACCGACTCAGCGCTTTGGGCCGAAAGGTCGCGGGTTCGAGTCCCGCCTTGGGCATGATTGTTTGTCCCTTGACTTTGTATGTGTTGTCGCGGAGGGCCTCGCGTTCTGCTGACCCAGATCAGAGGAGCCCGCAAGTGTGTTGGTCTAGTGTATTGTTGAATATGCGTCCGGGTAACCGGCCGTTGGCTGTATAAAAGCCCTAGAAAAAAAATATATTATCAAGAAAACGTGCGCGAGGAATATGAGCTCTCGCGCCAACGGCACCGAAGAGAAGGCGAGTGGCACGCGGTGCTGGCGGAGCGAGAGGCCTCCGCGTTGACAGAAGCCCCTCGCCTCGCGACACGCGGCCCGCTCCGGGTGCACCCCTTGTTTGCGCCGCGCACACACGCCGGATGCCTGGCGTGCCGTGCATGTTTTAGGGCGGCCGCCATCGGAATCAGCGGCCTACGCCGGGGGCGGACGGGCGACGAGTGGGAGGGAAAAATTGGAGATCCCGCCGCGTCGGAACGTGGCGGATGAAACGCAAGGGTGGATTATTGCATTATCAGACTGAGCATGTGCTTAGGGTCCCGTCGTCACAGGGACTCCCAATTTTTTTTTTCATCACAATTTTAATTTTTTTTATTCACGCTTTTAATATTTTAATATTATTTTCAAAAATTGAAAAGAATATTATTCATTTTTTTATTTTGAATACATTTGGTCAAAATATTATTAGGGCGTCTACGGTCTGGCCAAGTTTAGGGTCCCTTGAGACATAATTCAAATGATAAACTAACTCCTAAAAAATAACACGTGTGCATTCAAAGCAGTTCATTTTATTTGCGACAATTTTACAAGAGTTATCTTCTCACAGCCGCACAAGTTTGTTGTGAACGGAATAAATGTTCTAGCCACAATTTAAATGGAATTTGAACTATTATCCCTTTTAGTACATATGAAAGATGTTCTAAACCTAATAAAATGTTATCAAATTGGGTTGATACCCAACTTGACATATCATATCTATTCAAATCGCTTATCAAAATGATCAAATGCAAAAAATAATTGATGAAAATGAGTAAAATGTTCAATTCGCAGGTGCCTGTGGTGGGTCGGGCGGTGCGCTGAGAAGGGAAAGTGGGGCAGTCGGATGGGCCGCCGGGGACGCCCGCGCCTCGCAGCGGTGATGTCACGCTGAGTCAACGCGCGGAGGAGCAGACGGCCGGACGCCGCTCGCGCTGCCACCTTCTTTCCTCCACGTATCTCTTCTCTTGGCAATTTCTTCCTTACCTCCACCCCTTCCTCCCCCATCGCTTCCTCCTTTCTCTTTTTTCCTTTCTTTCTCTTTCTTCCTTTCTTTTTCTTTCTTTCTCTTTCCTTCTTTCTTTCCTTCCTTCTTTCTTTCCTTCTTTCTTTCCTTCTTTCTTTCCTTCTTTCTTTCTTTCTTTCTTTCCTGCCTTCGTTCGTCCCTCCTTTCATCGCTACTTTTCTTATTCCGTCCCTACTTTCTTCCGTTTTTTCATTCATCACTCCTTTGTCCTCTTCCTTTTTCTTTTTCCCGACCCTCCCTTCCTTTCTTCTTCATTCTCTCCCTGCCTTCCTTCTGGCTTCCCTCCCTTCCCTTCCCTCTTTCCTCCCCTTCTCCCCGCTTGACTTCTTCTTTTTCTCCCCCTCCCACTTTTCCTTCCCTCGAGGGAGGGAAGGGGAAAGGGAAGGAATTGAAGAGGTAAAAATATTAAAAGGATGAAATGAAGGAGGCTTCATTTCATCCTTTTAATATTTTTACCTCTTCAATTCCTTCTTTCCCCCTTTTCCTTTTTTCGCTTTCATTATTTCTTTATTTTTTTTCTTTCTTATGTTTCTTTGGCGAGTATAGAGGACAATTCAACAACATTGTTTTTCTGGATATCGATGGTTCAATAATAACGTTCTTCCACATTTTGTTAAAATTTTGTTTTGCGCTTCAACATCAATTAGATGAAAAAACGAAGTATGGGAGCGCAAATGTCAAGTTTTGAATAACAGTAGACGTTTGCAACAAATCGTGTACACGGGGACTGATTTTCCAATAAACACACGAATAAACGATCGAAACTCAGCAGTAATACATTATTCCTGAAGTGGTGTACAGTAGTCAAGAAGTGTTTTAATTTTTAATTTTTCAAAATTATTTAGGTTTTTTATATTTTATGCGTAAACCATGTTATTTTCACAAATGCCACTATACATCAACAATCACGTAGGTCACACAAAACAAAATAAAGTCAACACAAATATATTGAATTCAAACTTTCGCTAATGCACAATATAAACAACTGTTCAGATTCATAAGAAAATGCATTCTGAAAATGTGATAATGTAATAATACTTTCCTGAAAAACAATCTACTTATCAAATCAAACACAAAAGCACAAAGTCGGAAACTCATTTCTCTTGAAAAGAAACAAACGCTAAAAGCTACAAATTACCGATCGCAATTTCACTGTGTAAATCGATCATGAAATTAAAATCTCATTAGACTGCCGTAGCACAAACTGCCAACTGGAAATTTCCATCTCACAAAAGAAAATGAGGATTCTGTTACATGAAACTGGTAGCCGGCGATCTGGTGAAATCATATTTGATTCCTGCGAATATGAAATGCAAGGAATGGAATTATCACGGACCCCTCCCCAACAAAAGATAGGTTTTTGTAAACAGAAATACTAATTACGTATCTTCTAATAATTGATATCCGCGAAGTTGACAAGTAAGTAATGTTTCTTTCGATACACACACAACTACGAAAAAATATCATTATTAATATGAAATTGAAAACAAAAATAGTTGAAATAATTGATTTAATCGCAGTTTTGTTCCATTTCTCTTTAGTTTTTCCAAAGTTTTCTCAAATCGTCGCCTCTTTGCATCACGTGAAATCTATAATGAAGTTTGATAATATTCTACGAAAAAAATTGCAAGAAAAAATTTTCATACACACGACTAACTTTCACTGACAAAGCATTTTACATATTAAAGTCCTATGATGTGAATGATACCGTGTGATGACGGTGAACCAATGCCACTGGCAAAACACTGAAGGCAACAAAACAGAACATTGTGTTTGATAAAGGATAAACGAAAAAATAGGAAAGTCATTAGGTAACAAATCGCCATGTTTATAACCCTTTTAAATTTTTTCAACTGCATATCGACATTCAATTATTGTTTTGTAATTAAAATTAGCATGGCTTTTAATGTTAATTAATTATTAAAATTACAATTCACAGAAATTGTTTGGGAATTACTTTTGGTTTAGGGAAAATACATGCAATATAGGAACCATATCGCATCTAATGTTGTGTGCAAACAATGGTGCTGACCACTTCCTCTGCGATATAGCCGATTTCACATTTACATGCGCTTATCGTAATTGGTTAATGAGCTGGTTTCAGTTTTCGCTACATCGAGTAACAAATCGATATTTCTGAGCCCAATGTGTGTTACAAACACATGGCTGCTCTGCCGCCCGATGCATCCAATTGGTTCTTAAGTACCCAATGAGCAGCACCAGCGTAATGAGGTCGCATAATGAGCAGCGAGTGGACATGACGCGATTGACATATTTCAATTGACGCAACAGGACTTGAGATGCATTAGCAAAAATATTCTGGATTCGTATATTTCGCTTCTGTTTAACAAGAGTCCATAAATTAATCCGCAAACATGGAACACATTAAGGAAATTATTTGTACTTGTTTAATACAGAGTGATAGAGAAATAAAAAACAAACTAAATTTTACGCGAATATGAATAAATCTTAATGTAGTAACAGTTTGTCAGGGGTGGGAAGGTGAGAATGCCCTCTTCACATTCTTTCTTCGTTTGAACGTAACTACCAAATAAAATAATTGGTTTCATATTTGAGAAGAAATTGACTTTTCTTTGTTGGTTACTATGAGGAAATTGACTTTCATCGAATATAAAACTAGGGTTGCGGAAACGATTGATTAATTGTTAGTGATTCCGGGCGCACCAACTACAATGATCATTAAAGCCCGTACGTGTAGTGCGTGTTTTGCTCGGAAAGTGGCGGTGATCTTCCCTTGTTGTATGGCGAGATCTGGCACCGACTTACCGACGACTAGCAAGGTTTTCCCAACCAGGTATCGCCCACCAGCGTTACACCGCCCCACCCAGGACAAGCTCTAAGTTCCCGACCGGTCTCCCGGCATATGTGGTAGGACAGTGCTTGTTAGTGAAAGTGTGTGTAGGGGTGAGGATACGACAAGGAGGAGGTAGGAAAGATCGCACGCTGTCCTTGGCCCGTTTGGTAGGGTACTGCTCCGACATTCACCTGGTGTTGATCGGAGAAACCACGGAAAACTACCGATCAGAGCAGCCGGCCGCTAGAATTCTCCTCCAGACAGTGACTGAATCCCACCTATCTGACAAGCTAGTGTCGAAAATCCTGCCGCCGTCGGGACTCGAACCCAGGATCTCCTGATCAGAGGGTCTGCAGTAACATCAGTTGATGCCCTGAGCCACCTCTCCCGGTGGAAAGATCGCATTCCCACTGGGAAGGAACTCTCAGTGCTTCTTCCTCTTGAGAGGTCATAGCCCATAACTCACAGCGCTCCTATAGCCAGAAGAGGAAGCTTAAAAAAAAATCGGAATTTGCCTATGTTTCGTAAACAAATGAAATTTAATAACCGTATAATAACTTAACGTTTAATATATATATATATATATATATATATATATATATATATATATGGTTGCTGTGGATTATACAGGGTGATTCAAAAATTATATACGTATAAGGAATATACGTATATACGTACAACTATGCATTCAAAACTAATGATCGCATATCAGCATGGTGGTGCCTGACGGAAAGAAGATTGTCGCTTGATCGCATGTGCAGTACTTTAACTTTTCGAATACATTTTGATCAGTTCGCGCCAAAATGGCGAACCAGAAGCAGGTGATTGGTGATGGCCACCAAGGTCAGTTTTGAAAGGTCATCACGGTCAACAGATGTAACTCCCTGTTACTTTTTCTTGTAGGTGTAGATTAGGCATTTTGTTTATGAACTACCACCTCCAAAACACCTGGATGAATTGTACGATCAATTGCACGACGAACATGTTTTCTTGGGTTTGGGCCGAATTATAGTACCGCAATGAAATTGTCCGTGTCACCAGTGAAAGACATATTAATCGCGCAACTTCTCTTGAACGATAGCTTGGAGAAATGCGAGTAGAGTGAGGGTATTAGTTACGAGATCGGCCCCTAGATTTTATGAAGCAATGCCAATCTCTGGAATATCAGTCATGCTTTCTCAATAAATTGAGTTCTAATTTTATCAAGAGTTCGAGGTATCTCCTGCGATGGATCTGGATCTACTTTAATAATTTCTTTAAATATTGTTTAGAAAAATACGATCAGGAGATTTCGGTTTCAACATAAAATATATTTTCTTACACGCCAATCATGTGTTTGGAACGTTGTCATCAGTGTTCGTTGCGAGCTTTGGTCTTCAACTGTTTATTGCTCTAGGGAAGGGGAAGCAAGGTCATCGTTCAAGAAATGTTGCGCGGGTTATACTAAACATTTGTAGATTCACTTTAGACAGTCGTAAGTGTGCAAAATGTTTATAACTTTAGTACTTCAATGTTCCAAAATATTCCTTCTTTAAATACGTATATTCTTTTGGAATCACCCTGTATTGTTATGCCCCATTCCTTCAATTGACTTCTTTCCTCCTCAGAAACAATCCCGAGCCGCGACTGACAAAATGCCAGGTGGAGCGGCGCACCGCCGGAATAAGCTGCTTCCCGTCGTTTGCGCCAAGGCCTCCGCGCCATCGATCCGACAGGCCGCGGCTTCGATCTCGGGCGAGGGCAGGGTGATGCAAGAAGTGAAGGGGACTGGGCCGGCCGGGGCGGAGGCTCCGTTGTGCAGGTGGCCGCTGACGGCGCAACAATGAAGGCGAGTCGACAGGTGGAGCGCGACAACAGGGCCACGTCATGTTTAGCGCTCACTGGAAACGGTCGGGGTGTGTCATCCGTTAAGGGAAGGCCTGCTCAGGAGCTTTTTTTTCTTTCTTTCTTTTTTTCCCACTTTACAGGTCTGTAATTGGATAAAACACTAAAAAAAATACCATATTAACTGAAAAGCAAAGAGATACTAGCAAATTAAACTTAACCCAATTTTATCTGTAAGAGGGAATCCCCTCTGGGAACATCATTTATTGGGATTTTATGCACAGGGCAATGGTGTGAAGGGAATGGGAAAGGGGAGAGGGAGTGAGCTTGGGATTACGTGTTTATGATGGTTACGGAGGTCTGAATTCATCTTTGGGAAGGCGTGATTTAATTCTAGTAGGACAATTACTGGATTTTCCCAGGTGGTAGAATCTGGCACTGGGAACTAGGTTTAGGTTGATGAATTTTTTGATAATGTTCAAATATGCTGAGTAATGGTATCGATGTTCAATCCTCTGTGGAGCTGTTTATTGGATACATATCATGGGGCGTTAACCGACGTTCGGAGGATTATATTGACTTGAATTCCTTTTAGGTTTGTTTGTGCAGCACCGCTCCACACAGGACAGGCATACGTTAGTGGTGGTCTTAATGCAGATTTATAAATATGCAGGGTTATGTCAGTTTGAAGCGCCGATTTACGGTTTAAACTCAGGAGCTCAGGACCTGCTAAGGAGCTGGATTCAAGGAACTGTGGCTCCGTTTTGATCCACTGATTGATCAGTGATTGCGAGCGCGTCAACTGTCAAGGTTATTAGTCCCGTAAGTGTACGGCATGTTTTTATCACCGAAGATGGCGGTGATGTCCGCCCGCTACACGCCGACCTACACAACGGCTTGCGAAGTTTTCCCCAACCACGTATCTCTAATCAGCGGGATGTCGCCCCAGCCGGGACAAACTCTCAGCTCGTGACTGGTCTCCCGATGTGTGGCAGTATAGTGCATGTTAGTGTAAGTATGTGTGTAAGGGGAGAGGATAGGACAAGGAAGAGAAAGGAAAGATGTGCGAGGTCCGTGGCCCGTTTGATAGGGTACTGCTCCGACACTCACCTGGTGTTGATCGGAGAAACCAAGGAAAACTACCGATCAGAGCAGCTGACCGCTACAATTCTCCTCGTGGCACGGAATATCGCTATGGCCACACCCTCTCCCCGCCACTCGCAAACCCGCCCGCTGCATCCCCCCCCCCTTCCAAGCATCATCTCCAGAAATGAATACGGAGAATGCATATGGCCCCGGTGAGAACCCATGTGGTCTCTAGCCCTTTAATGCATGATTTTTTTTTATTTTTACTTGCAATAATTATTTTTCATTACATTTATTTTATTTAATTAAGGAAAAAATAATTTTAAAAAATCAGAAGTAAATATTACTTGAGGAAAACAGAAACTAAATTAGTTCACTCCTCCAACAAAATGTACTATACTTCACGATTTTAAAAAAATTACTGAGTTTTCAAATCGTTTATGTGATAAAATAAATATCAAGCAAGTCAATAAAATAAGTACAATTCGAATTTTAGTTTGATTATTTTCCTAAAAACGTTTCGTTTCCGATATACGGAATCAGTGTGTGTTACCAAGAAGTTCCGATTCACGACGCCACTAAATTACTATCACTTTTCTCGTTATTTTACCGCGTTTACCGCCTAACAATGCATGGAGTGACAAACGCATTATGTACATCACGTGTAATATAAAATACTTCATAATGAAATTGTTAGAATGCGTTTATGACCTGAAAAACACAATGTTACAGCTGATTTACATTATGCAATAAAGGATTAGAGAGCCCCCAGGAACTACTGTTCTGAACAGACCTGATTTAGGGGCTGGTGAAGGGAGAATGCCACCTCCTTGCTAGGCCCCTCCCGTTTGTCAGTTGGCCCAGTTAATCTTTGGCTTGTTCTATGGTTAAGACAGTCGATTGAGCTGGTTTTAAAATTTTACAATGGAAAATACTTTATTTTCTTGTAGTATTCTAATAACTACAATTTGTTTAATCTCACTACACCAGAATATCTACGCTTCTTGTTTAAATTATCTTTTAATTTATTTATTATTTACTCAACAAACACAAAGAATAGCATCAAAGATTAAATGATTACTAGAGGGCGGATTTTGTGGACCTAATGCATCGCCAAAAATTATCAATGAAAGGCTCTTAAAATTGTTTTAAGATACTCTAAAAGCAAAGAAATATGGCGTAAAAATTTGATCAAAATTAACTCAGATGAACAACTCAACCTTTCAGATATCTTACTGGCGTAATTGAGTTTTCTTCTTTTCGTTCAAGTGAACTCAGCTGGCAAACTTTTGGTTACCTTTGGTAACCTTACCAGCAAATCTCGGTCTTTAGTTATCGCGAAATCGGCCGAACCGAAAATGGCGCTGATAGGTGTTACAGAAACCTTGAATTACATACAATCACAATTTCTGAGCGACATTACAATTTCTAAACGAAGAAATCGGGCTACTCAGGAATTCTGTGGAAGACATTTGTTGCATTTCGTAAATATTCTTTGAAGCAAGTGTCATTAAAATGATATTAAAATCAATGGAATGAGCGAAAAAATGCTTTAAAAATGACTTAATAGTCGAAATCGTCGAAAAATACAAAAAAGTCATATAAAAATGAGTAATTTCCTTTTGTTATAACAAAATTAATGCCTACACTAAAAAGCATTGTTTTAAAGTAAACAGAAAAAGAAGCTAAAATCAGACCTCTTACGATTACCCATATCACTCTTCCCAGAAGTTAGAAAAGAAATTAAGCAATGTCTCTCACTCTTTTCACGAAACATATATTACTTTTGTTTTACTTGTAAGTAGTAGCAATGCCGCCTAAATGCATTGTGGGTCGCGGCAGTTCCAGTAACACAACTTTTGAGGTATTGCAAAATTTGGAATAACATTTCAGAATCGCGATCCCCTTCTGTTTTGTCTCGGTTGTACAAAAAAGTAGTCACGCAAGACTTAGCAATTACTACAGTGATTCAACTTTTTTTCACACACACACACACACACACACACACAAGTTTTATATATAACGCTTACTGTTGTTATTATTATTATTATTATTATTATTATTATTATTATTATTATTATCATTATTATTATTATTATTATTATTATTATTATTATTATCATTATATTACAAGGAAAAGGAGCGATTTGTAATTGTCCAGAACCACCAGCCCCGCCGTCGTCCATGCTGGCCATATTCTCCAACAAAGTGGTTCCGATTATCCCCAAAAGGTCGATAAAAGAGTCTACTTAGCCTCACCTTCGAGCGGTCAAATGCTACCTTAACCTTGCTCCACTCCACTGAATCCGGTAAGGTCGTGCAGCGCAGTGAAAGAGCAGCACTAAAACTACAGATTATCACTCGTGCGGCCATTTTGCTGGGACGTTTCACCCCCGAGTCCAATAATGCCGCCATGAACGATTTGTTACGGTCGATTACGCAGAATTAAACACATATAATGAACTGCTTTGTTCGTAGTCATTTTATTTCCAACGCACGAATGTGAACATTTGGTTAAAGTTTGTAGTACCGGAAACAACGCACAAGAATGAATACTTTGACTATTGTACGTAAAAAAGATGTTACGCTAACAAGCTCGTTCAAAAATTTATTGACAGATAATGTATAACTGATCCGTGGTTATTTAATTACATATACTTATATAATCGTGACGAACGAATACTGAAACATCTGTAGAGAAAAAGATATTAAAGGTATGTACAAAACTGTTACTTTGTGAGGCCTTGTACGAAAGCAGGTTCTAGTACTATGACGTTGAAGTGATTATCAGGTATTATATAATCCGTGCTTTCTAAAAAGGATCTCGTCCAACAGCCTCACATTATTTGTAACCACATACAAATTCGCAAATGGCAGACTACGACAAACATTGAAGGTAGTGAAAAGTAGAGATCGCTGAGCTTATTTAGAGAGCGCTGAGTTATTCTGAGGTAGAGAAAATACTTGTAACAGTGCAAAAAAAGTCAACAGGAGGCAACAAAGCTTAGAAATATGAATAAAATCTGACAGTCGACTGAATTTGTAATTTGAGAGAATATTTTTCCTCTATGAAAGTAACAACTGCAAACCACTTACCATCACCATAAGCGGTATTAACGGTTCATGCTCTGTGAATAATTTTATATTCATTACCTAATCATCAAACAAAGATTGTATCAACTTTTCTCGTTCATTGAAACGTTAATAGAAAATACAGTCAGTATAATTAAATAATCATTGTAAGTAAAGTGTATGAAACATAAATTTCACACAAGGACAAAGAGAAGGGATACATTTATTGTTTTTATTGGTATATAAACCTATCGAGTTTCGCAAAAGGCTAAAAAAAGCCACCCGAAAACAGAGTTATTTCCATTTGCTTTCTAAAAAGGATTCCGTGTTGAAGGGACATCCACACTTTAAGACAAAGGAGACTGAGGCGCTGCAAAAAGAAAAGACGATGTAAACACGTACGATATCTGTACTTGCACGGCCATCTGTGCCGGTTTTCGCACTTACAGACACTCCAGACACAAACAAAACAGAAAGCATAAATCAGTTTAACGGCTGTTGTGGCAAGACTGTGGCGCAAGTAACGTACGACTTGAGAACTCGTTCGCCATTTTATACATGATACACCCTCCCATGTCTTTTTGGTCTGAGTATTCAGGCTCATTTCATACACGAGCTGATGACTGCATTCGCTACAATAAGAAGCATCCTCGAATAAGTACTCTTAATGAGAATTTTTTAAATATTTTTACAAAAGTAATAATGTGGTATTATTTCACATTCCGAGGGCGATTTTGTGCATCGGATGAGGTGGGCCCTAATAGACGAGTTAATGATTAAATTCAAATTAATTCATTAAATGATTATGATGAAACGATGATTAAATTAAAAATTAAATTCAAAATTTAAGTAGTATATGACTTAGTGTAGGGATCACAGAATTTTGAAAATGTGCACACAATTCACTTTTCCCCATAGCACGTCATACGCAGTTTTTAACTGTTTTTTTTTGACGTAAAATAAATAAATAAATAAATGACCAACTTGGCTTTCGCAGCATTCTGAATAAATTCTAAGAATGCGCCTGGAAAAGTTCTCTTTTCCAATTTCCTTGTTTTGAACATTTCAAACAGTAGAAATGATAAATGAGACTCTTATAATTGGATTCATTGTGTCCCTGACGAGGAAAAATTACTACTTTTCCAGAAGGCGACATCAATGTCCCCAGGGGAGGAGGGACAATACGCGGCATCCCGATTATTTCGTAATGTCACATTGCTCAAGGACATTTTTGAGCAGTTTTAATATGCGCAAAGAGTTCGACAGGTCACGGAATCTATGGAGTTAACAGATAAAAGATTGAAAAATTGCTGACCATACAAAAGAAGCACATCGAGAATAAGCAAGTAGTACAAAGATCACAAGCGCAACCAAGGGCGGATCCAGAAAACATTTAAGAGGGGGGTGAGATTTTTTGAAATTAAAGAAACATATTTATAAATACTAAAAAGTGATAACATCAGTTGGATTATCCACTGGATTAGGATTATTTTTATATTTACTATACTTTTAATGAGCAACTTTACTAACAACAATTAACAAAATTCAACAACCTTCGTTTAGTTGATTCCAAGTAACCGAATCTTCGTAAAGTATCATTTAAAAGTTGTGGACAAATAGATTAAATTTAAAGTAGGAGTCAACACATAGATTATTTAATTTCAAAAATACCATTTTAAAAATATTTTAATTGATAACCGTATTAAAATGTATTCAGAAATTATACATATGTGTTACCATTTTGGACCAAATGTGAAGAAACATTTAAAATATGTTTTGTTTTTTTTAATTTTAATGGGGTAAGGGCATTCATTGGTTTCGGGCGCATCCATTTCTATGGTCACTAGTGGCGAAAGTGAACAGCCTAATATACTCCAGGAGCTGTTTCTCCACGGCTGGAACGAGAGATCCAGCGCCGACTTATACGTCTGCTCGAGACAGTTTCTCCTCCAGGTATCTCCGCAGTGGGGCACCGCCCAAGCCGGTACAAGATTCCCCGAATGGTCTCGTGGCAATGTAGTGCTTTTAAGTGAAATTGTGAGTGAGTGAGTGTGTGTGTGTGTGTGTGTGTGTGTGTGTGTGTGTGTGTGTGTGTGTGAAGGCGAAAGGAGGGGGCAAGGATTAGGAAGGAAAGATTGCGCGCAGCCCGTCGCCTGTTTGTGAAGGTATTGCTTCAGCATTCGTCTGACATTCTTCAGAGAAAACCCGAAAATCTGCGTATCAGAACGGTCGGCCGGTAGAAATCTTCAGTTTCAGCCTATGTAGCAAGCGTCAACTAGTAATGATAAAACAGCACTTTCTCGCCCGGATTTTCACGCTAGATTATGCGAAAAGTACTCACATTTTCGCAAAGTTAAATTGTACAGAATCTTACTTCAAAATCTATCTTAAAGGAACAGATTTCATCAAGGGTAAAAAATTTCTATCTTTAATATTTTAGCTGTAGGAAGACTGAAACATTTTTGGGCTCTTGCAATTTTCAAAAGAACAGAGTTTTCAACGAAAATGAGACCTGCACCATTCTCTTAAACCCCCTTGACACTATAAAAAAAAGTTGTTTTTTTTTAATTTTGGAAAATGTCCAAGGGGGTTCATGTAAAGTACCCCCACAATTAAAATATCGGTTTCAAATTCAAGGGGACGCGACATCAGTTAAATAAATAGGGAAATATAAATTTTGCAGCAAATCGGCTGATCAATTTAGCCGCTAGCGTTGTTCACAGACAGACGGAAGACTTTTTACCGTCATTCGATTTTTCGGTATCAAGGACCCACAAAACATGGATTCTGGCTACACCATGTATTAGAGGATTTTTTTTTCTAAATTTAGCAACTGGGTTTATCCACTTTTTTGTTACAAGGGCCCAGCAATAAGAGTTTTTCTGCCGAAAATTCACAGTTTTTTCGCGCAGCATTAAATAACGTTCTCTCTACTCCGTAGCGAGAAAGTAAAAATACGCCAACATCGCGACTCGAACCCTAGAACTCCCCGCTCAGCGATGCTGCAGCGGCAACGATGCTACTGCTGAGCTGTAATATTTTTTTGTCCACTATTTCATTTCCAGGGTCCTTTAATAAGAGTTTTTCTGGCGAAAATTCGCCGTTTTTTTCGCGCAGCAGTACATAACTTTCTCTCTACTCCGTAGCGAGAAAGTAAAAATCCACCAGCGTCGCGACTCGAACCCTAGAACTCCCCGCTCAGCGATGCTGCAGCAGCAACGGTGCTACTACCGAGCTATCACAGCCGTTGGAGAGCCAAATGTCTTCGCGAGCGCACTCCACGCGAGATAAGCTAAGCCGCTGGCCCGCCGCGCCGCACGTGACCCGTGAATGAATATGCATGAGATGTCTGCGCACCGCAGTACACTGACGCTGTTATTAATTACCCCGATGGCTCTTGGGGCCGTCTTCGGACGGTGTATTGTTTGCAAATGCATAATTTTCGCTGAGCTGAAAATATGTGAGGCAATATTCCCCGAAGGATTCCGACAGGATTATGAAACATCGCCTTGTGTTTCGACGCAAGCCTCTTTCCTGCTATTTTTGCTTTTTCTTTTGGAAGTGGATATTAGATTTCCTGCAAATGACTGTATTGTGATAAATAAATAGTTTGCAGTAAAGCACGAAGAGGGATGAAATGTAGGTAATATTTAACAAACGTTCATAAATAATAATTTATTAAAACGCTTAGTGGTAGCGTTAACGTTTTGTGTCAACTACGCACATGTAATGAAACATTCAACTAACATTACAACTACTAGGAAAAACATAGTGATGTGGGCAACAATTTCACAATTTTGTTGTGCATTTCGCACAGTATTCTGACTTGGAACGATGCCACAAAAATAAATTTACTCCTCGAAATATTTTATCTGTTCCTTTTACATACTTCATGTGTTGCACTGCATCACTGCAAGTTATGCACTGCAATATAGGAATAAGTGGACCTGGTTTTAAGGGTGTTGTGAATGATATTATGCATAACCTGCAAGGCTGGTTGTGAAGGCAGTCTTCAAGAGTACGTTAGATGACATTATCTTTGATGATCTGCGAAATGGGGTGAAGAAATTATCATTTGTTCGCAGAAAATGTTGATGGCCTGCAATTCTGAAGTTCTAAGGAGTAATCATGTACTTATAAGATTATGTAGACGCAGAGCGAATCAGATTTCAATCTTTCAATTACAACGTCTCACAATGAGCTGTGGTAGGCTATCAACGAGCCAGAATACACAACTTTGAAGATTTTCAGACATTTTCATTTTAAGTCTATTCCATCAGAGAAAGAACAGACCATTGAAACTCACTCAGTACTGTTAAATCGCATTTCACACATTAAAGAATATCATTCGTAATAGACAGAACGCAAATCAGAAATATGCCTTACCTGAGTATAATCGTAGGGCACAAAAGGGGGGCATATGAACGTGATAATTAAATATTTGTGATTCTTTCGATTATGACTAATTAAAATGCAAGTAACTGAATTAAAAATTTAATATGTATTGATTGTATTGCTAATTTCTGAAAATAGCAGATCATATAAAATAGCACCAACATCATGGAACACAAGTTGACTCGGTTAAACTATTCTGTTCAGAGAATTCTACAAATGAATTACTCGTAGTATGAGCTAAACGGAATTTTCAGAGGTCGAAGCACCTAAACTGAGATTCGATAATGTATTATAATACATTTTGCAAGTCAACATCAATTACATTACATCGAAAAAAAGAAAAATAATCTTAAACAGCAATTCAATTCGTTTACGCACACACATTCAGACCTCCATCAGTAATCCCCAGCGTTGAGCGTATTCTGATAACAGCTCCCATAAGAAGTACTTCAAGTTTCGGGCACCTTCAAGAGTTTGTTAAGCACTATTCATCATGCAAAGGTACGACCGAAAGAGCGCACCTCTGCAGCTCCTTTGAAATTCGACGTAACTGGAGGCGACGCGGCCCGGCGAGTGCGCCGCTCCTTAATACGAAGCCATTAGCGTTTCATCATCTCTTAAACCCGCTTCGCGCACTCCACGCTCTTTGACGCACGCCGCCACGCGCGTGGAAGGTGCACAGCTCCTTCACACACCACAGTGGCCGCCGTCCACAAGTTTCAAATACTCGCAACCAGAGGACAACATTCATTGTCATAAAAAAGGCAAAGTATTTACGTGTGTACTTGGGTTTTTCTAACGTAGCGGCTGAGGGTAGTATCTCCAAGATGGATTCGACACGACTTTTTTTGTCGTTCTCAGTCCTGCCGCAAGATGTCGCATGATAGCGACCGCATCAAGAAGTGCTGATGATCAAGCGTCTCTGGCGGCAGGACTAAGAATGACTCGAAAAATCGTGCCGAATTTCATCTTGGAGATACTACCCTCAGCCGCCACGTTATAACAACCCAAGTATAGTTGTTTTTGTTTTTTCCTTTCTTCTTCTTCTTCTTCTTCTTCTTCTTCTTCTTCCTTTTTTTCCCCCCTTCAAATCATTTAAGAAAATATTGAAAAATTGTAAAATAAAAATTCAATTTAGTGTTTAAAATTGCTCCTTGCACAATTTTTTACGAGCACGTAAGTTCCCAAGTGGCTGCGGTTGAAAGTAAGTTCGGCGTTCGGAAGGGCTGAAAGAAAGTTCTACCTGTACAGTAATAATTGTACACTAGGTAAGTCCTCACTTTACTTTATAAGTTTTTTCCCAAAATTTAACAAAACATAGTATGTAATGTGTGCGTGTATGTGTGTGTGCGCGCGCGCGCGTGTGCCCCCCCCCCCCACATACACACTCACTTTCAAAAACGCAATCAATGATTTGTAAAATTATTTGTAAGATTTCAATCGAGGTACACGGCCTCTATGAAACATGAGCAAACACGTTGTTGAGAGATTACGTCTACATCACAAACATCCACTCATCCTTAAATCCGAGAACTCAAGTTTCCAAGAAGCAGGGCAGGGAGTAAGTTTGGTAATTCACGGCGAAGATCCGGTGGTTATACAGGCGCAGAAGAATTACATTGCTTTGTACGAAGCATGATTCCAATAAAATAAATTGGCAAGCTCGTACCTGAAATGTTTCGTATCGACTTATAAATAAATTAAAATGTAATGAAATACTCAAGAAATGTGTATTAATATGTAAATATGTAAGAACGTACAACTGAAGCAAGATATGTACCATAAAACTGGTTGTAATTCCTTACAAATGTCTTGTAAACTCTAAAAATTTGAATGCAGGTATCTTGGTTTAGTAAAAATATGTATTTATATAAAAATATGTATAATAATGTGTATTAATGTATTATATGTATAACTAAACATATGCAATATTTAGTAAAAATGAACGTTCCTTCTTTACTTGTAACACGGAGTTTTCTTATTACATTATTACGGGAGACTATTTTTCATATATTGTTAGGTGCGGCTTCGATCGTGTTATACTTGAGTCCACGACTTGGAAGCCAATCGATGCAGTGCACGTTTTAAGAGAACAATTCATTCACACGCCTGCCTTCGAAAGCGAAATAAAGCAGGTTGTTCCATTCGCAGATTTGAGAATTAAAATAAACTCAGGTCTCTAAATAACTTCTGAGATGTGCTCTAGAAACGTTCCGAAATCTCTGTAATTACGGAGCTACTTCAGACAAGCTGTCCTATGTCACTAGATCACTAGCATACCCCGAAGGAAAGCAAACCACCTTCATGGCTTGTTCTCCGGAGATAAACAGCATCGATCTTAATGTTTTTACAACATTCAATATGTTTAGCGCATTTATTCAAAGAAACACAATTAACGATTATGTTTCTTTTAAATATTATGTAAAAGCCTTAACGTTCATGAAATGTAAATCAAATTGTCCCTTAAAGTTGCATTATTTCGTATTATTGGATTGCAGTCTTTCAAACAATCAGCAATCTCTTACTCGCACGCCTGTGTTAATATTCTATTCTCTGAGAGGTTAGATAATCGTGTTAGATGCACTGTCATGAATATATCTATGAACTACGTATTAGTTAGACTGGAATCTATGTATTAGGTGAATTGTAAAGTATGTATAAGTTGAACTATGATCTATGAATTAGTTGCACTGAATATTGTGTATTAGTTGCACTGAGTATTATGTATTACTTGCACTGAATATTATGTATTAATTGAATTGAATATTATGTATTAGTTGAACCGAACACTATGTATTAATTGAACTGTAATCTATTAGCAGCACACAGCATTAACAGAACTATGAACAATGTATCAGTTGAACTAACCACTACGTAGTAGTTGAATCGCGAACTGTGGAGTAGTTGAACCGTGAAATACATAGTAGTTAAACCGTGAACTACATAGTAGTTGAACCATGCACTATGAAGTAGTTGAACCGTGAAATATGTATCAGTTGAACTGTAACCTACGCATTAGTGGAATTGCGTTCCAGTGGCCCACTGTGCCCCTGGGCGAGGCCTTCGCGCCGGGCGGGGCGTGGGCGTGGGCATGGGCGTGGGCGCGATGCGACGCGCAAACGACGCGCCGCGACCTCACGTGCGCCCGGAACGCGCGCGCGCTCCTTTGGCGAAAAGGAGACGAAAGAGGTCCTCGCGTTGGCGCCATGAATACGCAAGGGCCTCGCGTCGCCTTCGCTTCAAAGAAGCCTCTAGAAATGCCAGTATGCACGGGAGTGGTTCTACAAATGAATACATTCTGCATGACGAATACTGTAATACAGCAATGTACTGGCAGTAAAATACACCTTTTAGAAAAATTCCTGTATTAAGATTTTGTATAACATTGTATTTCCAGGATCACACGGAACCCCAACACATATTGCATAAATATTCATTAAATCTTAATGTGTATGATCATGTATTGGATTGCTAGCAATGTATTGTATTTTTATTGTATTTTAATGTAATATATTACTAGCAAAACTAAAACACGTGTATCAGTAACTGTACCAATGACATTAATCACAATGATTCAATTCTTTACGGGGCTGAGAGGCCGTGGCCACTATAATAATCGGCTACAATTTGACGGCTTCAGTGGTATAACGGTTGAACTGTTGAACCAAAGTTTGAGGTTCAAACCCGACCAAAGTCTTGGGTTTTTAAGGGTGAAAAACTCCTCTGTAAGCCTTCCTTCGGATGGGAAGTACAGCCGGCTCTCCCATGTTGTAGATTTACTTCATGTAAAAGTTATTCAAGTCTAAAAGAAGACTCCGAGCTAAGTTTAAAATCGCCCGATTCGTCGCCAGTGATACTTTTGTCGCCTGACAGGTAAAGCGTAGCGAAATTTGCGTGGTCAGACGGAAGAGCAGGTCTAAAGGCCTAAGTCTCGCCACGTAAAATAAAGTATCATTGAAATCAATTCAATTGAATAGTCAGCCAGCAGTGCACCATAAAAGATATCCGACCATTACCTCACCGCCGCTGGTGATGTCTGCCGCATTAGCAGACGAAACGGCTAATCAACTCGGTAAACAATTTAATCATTAACGTCTACCGTGAAAGCTTACATTGTTTATTATAATCACAATGTTGTTAACCGATGAATTGGCTCACCTCATGACGCTGCTCTCCTACCATCTCATACATTGGTTCTTGCATATTCCTAGAAATTAGTAATTCTCTTCTTGTATATTTGATCCACACTTTAGAAAAAAGTGATAAGCAACCATTACGCAATATAAAATATTATAAATACGAAAACTTTCGTATCACTGATGTATTGGACTTCTCATTTGGGTGAAAGAACAAAACGTATTTACGTACGTACTCCCTTTGTCTTGCATCTTAAGGTGACCATCTTTAATACATTAGAGGCTTTCATCGCAGACACTTTGCTTTAACTCGTCAATTTCAGGATTGGGATCAGCATAAGATTGCGAACAACTTGAAGTTACAAACACATTAGCTCCCCTCGAGAGATCGGTTACATCACTGACCCCATCTGCAGCAGTAACTTTTACATCAACATCGTCCATCCATCCAATTCAAAGCTTCGGTATGAAAATCTATCTTAGTCAACAAAATGACTAGCGCATTCCTCAAAACGCTTAATCAAGCAAGACTCGGAGGTAGTTAAGTTATTCTCCGGGGAGCGAAGAAAAAACGGGCAGTCACATGCCATACCCGGCAGTGTACAAGAACGGCCTTTCAGACTAATGAAGAGGAAGTGAAACAACATCACAGACTTTAATCGCGTTTTATCAAATTACGCCTGTTTGTTCCATTTGTGTTTTGCAACACTCAGAGGAGGTAACCTTAATTATCATAATGACCAGAGAGAATTTTAGAGGGTTCTGCTGAAATGCTTTGCGTAATTTATCGCGGGGTCCGGAAGGGACAGGACAGTCTTGCGTGATCATAATGTTAATGAATGCGCGTTTCCCTGTTCAGACGTGACCACAGCCGGAGAAAGTCAGTAACACCTTGACCTTTGTCAACTGTGCTTAACGCACCAGGCAGCTACAGTGTTGAGGCATTGTAATTCTTCTCCCTCTGATGTTTTGAGCGTTTTATGTAGGTTAGCTATGAAAAAAAAAATTTTTTAAGTAAATAATAATGGTTGTGAATGAAAACCCAGCTTCACCAGGCGAAGGGTGGTCTCTTAAGCTAGCACAAGATCAAGGTCTAGAGGGAATACAAATAATTGAGAAATGTACGGCAATGTAAAAGATTTACGGAAATGTGATTAGGAAAAGATGCATTAAAAAAATTATTTTTAATTGCAATTTGCAGTTTTACGATAGTGCAAATATTTGACAAAACTGTTGCGAATTATCTTCCTATCACGATATTCTATATACGGTAAATTGTTTTGCAGTCAGCAGATTAACATCGTTTAAGCATCAGACCGGCCAGAACAAAATAGTACATGTATTAAAAGTGGGCAGCACCAAGTCAATCAATAATTACTAATACGTAGTTTTTGAAAATGGTAAATAAAAATGCACAATTCAGAATTGAATATATGTTGTTTAAAGTACTAGGTGGAAAAGTATTCTTACTTAAAAGCACCTATCTCAAATATTGATACTGCATTTTCTGCAGCAACGTAGCTGATAGAAAGGCAGTAAGAGTGCCTATGTGAAGGATATAGGTAAACATCACAAGATAGAAGGAGGTTGCCTTTTTTTACCTGCAATGAGGTCACGAAAACAACCGTTCGGCTTTCGTTTCGTACAGGTCGAGAATAATACATGGGTCGGGAGGAAAGACATACCGTAGCCTTTTCTTAGCACGTTATTATCCTCTCACGTTTCTCCAAAGCGTTGGAGAAAAGTACGTGATGTCCGTTTTCACAATTGCAACACGTCTTTCGTTCGAACGTAAAATGCAGGGTGAGAGAGACATCGGCAAGAGTGAGTAGCAATCAAAAGAAACAATGAAGAAGGGAGAATAAATCTACTTTTATATGCGTAAGACGGAGTGGAACTAACAACGAGAGGAGATACCCAAGATGACGTTAAACTACTTTTTACCCGTTACTGACTATAAAAATTACGTAAACTATAAAAATCTGCAATGCAAAATCCAAATGAAATAAAACGTTGCTGCATTAGACTTGGAAAGATAATGGTCAGCAACGCTGGTAAAGAAAATGGCTAACAAATGCAAAAGGAATGAATCTCAAATGATATTCGTACCACCCAACAAAACATAACTATTCATTCCCTCTTCATATCCTCTTCAATGTGTATCTCTAGTCAGAAATCACTATTTAAAGTACGACCACATCTTCGCGATGTATCACTTTATACATATGAATCCTTTAGGAACAAATTCAACAAAGAACTTTTTGAATAAAAGTGGGACATCGCGAAGGTCGCCTCTTGTATAAGCATGATGTTAGAAAGTTCCAAAAGACGAATCAGAATGACCGAATTTGTACGTTTAAAAAGGAATTTCCTCAAGCAGGAAATGAATTCCCTTAGCACCAACAATCTCGACTTCATAAAACATTAACATAATAGTTCGTACACTGCACGAACTATCGCACATGAATGCAACTATCGGCGGTGGAAACAAACTCGTTGTCAGTCTAAAACAAGAAAGGACGGACGCACATTTCAGAGCCCCATATACTAGTAAGAATTTTTTATTTACAAATACCGTATTTATTAGAAATTTATTAGAAAAAAGGAGAATGAAAGTATAACTTAAATGACTTAATTAATAAGTATATTTTCTATCAAACAATTTACAGAGTTGCCAGATGTCTTGGAAAGTGTCTTTCCCAAACTTTAAGGTCAAATAAGGGAATCATAGATTGATTATCATGGATTTACTCTTATGGAAATAAAATGTTTATTACGAAGGGAAATGTGCTCCTTTCAATCTTTTAGAGGAAGAGTAGTTTTTTAGTAGTGCCAGATCTTCCCAGGGCACACGCCAATGACTGTAAAAATTTTACTTGCGTAAAAACAAAAAGGCGCGCGGTACGAGCGAACAGACGAAGGCTGAACCAACAGACGCAGGCGCCGGGACGCTACCGCGGCGGCGGCGAGACGCAACATCGCGTGCGTCTGTCTCGCACCCGCCGGCGGTGGCGGCGGCGGCGGTCTGCAAAAAGCGAGAGTTCGCCGCCCCGGCCTGCGCTAACGGTGCCCGTGCCTGACCCCACCAACGCTCCATCGCCGCCGCAGCCGATCGCCCGGGAGGCGTGCGTGCCGCCAGGCCGCGCTGCACACTGGGCCGAATCACATCCAAAGCTCGTTGGTTGGTTGTTAGTGATTCCGGGCGCGTCAACAGCTAACGTCAATGGTCCCGTCTCCCGGCATGTGTGATAGTGTAGTGCATGTTAGTGTAAGTGTATGTGTAAGGGGAGAGGATAGGACAAGGAAGAGGAAGGAAAGATCGCGCGCGGTCCGTGGCCCTTTCGTTAGGGTACTGTTCCGGTATTCGCCTGGTGTTGATGGGAGAAACCACGGAAAACTACCGATCACAGCAGCCGGCCGCTAGAATTCCCCTCCAGACAGCGACTAAATTCGCCCTAGCTGATAAGCTAGTGTCGAAAATCCTGCCACCGTCGGGACTCGAACCTAAGACCTCCCGGTCAGAGGGACTGCAGTCACATCAGTTGATGCCCTGAGCTCGGTCACAAGCTCGTACACTCCAGACTAGGGAGGCGACATTGTCGCCATTTTCAAAATATCGATGTTTCTATTAAAATAACGATGTTTTAAACATCGAGAGATTACCTCTTCTGTTTACTTAACACCCATGTTTCTTGCCTGGTGTTTTTATGTTTTCAATGTTTTGTTAGTAAATGAAAAATGTTCGTAATCACAATTTTGTAAAAGCCACAATATTAAATAACTTATTACATTACTGTCAGTTCGTTTTGATAGAAATTAACACGGTTTGTAGTACCTTCATCGAGCAGATCTTCCATCCCTAGAGAGATGACCCGATGCTATGATCCTTTCGATCCCGTTCCTCGTATTCCGCGCGTGAAGAGGCGGTCAACGTGCAGTCTGCTTGCAGCCTCCCCGGTTATTTCCACATCCTTCTCACCTACAGCGAGCCGAGGAATAGAACTGACCCCTTGAGACGATTCTGAGCGCTCAGTCTTTTAGGCCACGTATTTTTAATTGTTCTTTTTAGTTTTGGTTTGTTTTGTCAATTAAATATTAATTAAAATTAATAAACACGGCCACTGTCAAATTAAAGTATCCACCGCACAAACGCGTTAGACGTTACTAAACATTTAAAAACATCGGTATTGAGTAAAAATAGATGGTGTTGGGGTGTTATATTATGAACATCGTTGTTTTATTGTCAATGTCGCATTTCTACATCGGACGGCCGAGATCATTAGACCCGACTTCAACGCCTGATTTCAACGTACGGTTTCTGGAGTTTTAGCGATCGCGCGCATGCACATTGGGACCGCAGAACTCTGTCTTGCGGCAATTGAAGATGAAGCGAATACTCAAATGCCTGAAAGGATGTTTCAATATTAAACTGGTGGTGATTGATTTTTTTATTTCTTAATATTTTAATTATTATCCGTCAGTTGCAACGACCTAGGTGTTTCGGGGCATCAAGTGATGTCACAGCAGTGTTTCTGCCCGGGAGGACATAGGGTTCAAGTCGCGAGGGACTCACGATTTTCTACGTTAGCTACTTGGCTACGACGAATTCAACCACTGTCTGTAGGAGAATTCTAGTGCCCTACGGCTTTGATCGGTAGTTTTCCGTAGTTTCTCCGATCAACACCAGGTGAATGCCGGAGCAGTACCATAACAAAGGTGCCACGGGCTGCGGGCGATCTTTCCTTCCTCTTCCATTTGTTATCCTTATCCCCTACTTATACACACACATACACACACTCACATGCACTTCAATTGCACACATGCCGGGAGACTAGTCGGGAGCATAGAGCTTGTCCCGGCTGGGGCGGTGCTCCTGGTGGGAGATACCTGGCTGTGGAAAACCCCGCAAGACGACTGATAGTTCGTCGCCGAATCTCGCCATCTAGGAGGAAGATCACCGCATCCCTAGATAAAAAACATGCATCGCCCTTACGGAACTAATAACCTTAACAGTTGACCCGCTCGAAATCACAAAGTAATAGGGAACGGATTTCCATGTAATTACATGTTTCTACAGGAACTATATCCCTGCATTGAATAACATTTTTTACAGTTTACAAGACATTCTGAATGATTTTGAACAATTTTTACATATTTCGGTGTAATTACATGTTTTACGTATTACTATATATTTCGTTACATTTTAATATATTTATACGTCGAACGAAATATTTCAGAGGCGTTTGTAATATATATGTTACGTAATCATCTTTCGTACAAATCAAACGTAATGCTGCTGCGTTTCTGTGACCACTATATCTTCGCCATGAATTGTTAAACATACTCCCCCCTCCGTCACTTACTAAGAGTCAAGGATAAGCGGATTTTTGTGAACAAAAGTAATTTCAACGCCGGGCTTGCTGATGTTTCTAGCAGCACATTCGTTAGTCGATCGAAAACTAATAAATATTTTTTACAGAAAACTATTAAACCACGATGTTCGATTTTGTGTGTAAGTGTGTGTGTGTGGGGGGGGACATTCCCTCTAACCCCCTCCACCGGGATCTATCACTGGCTACACGGTATTACTACTCACTTGAACTCCGGCTCCTCGTAAACACTGCAGTATACTATTCAAGTATTTTATATTTCGAATAAAATTCTTAATGGTGAATCTTCTATTGTTCTTATTGGTGAAGTCTAGTGTACCATCACTTCTGAAGAGGTGGAACCTACTTCTAGCCACTCCAAAGAATTGTTAAGGATTGATCGGTGACGTTCTGTGCTCGGAAAATGCTTGTGGAGAATAGATTTAGACATAATAATGAATTTTTAATTCACATAATTTCTAATTTTTCTTACATGTTTTGTAAAAAATAAGTACATATATGTTTGCCCCTGTGAATAGCGGATAAGTCAAAAAAACTTAATTTTACAGGGGAGCAAGAAACAACTTTAAACTAATGCTATAAATAAGGGATAAATTATATTCAAACAAAACCTACACAAAATAGATTGGTTTAAATATCACCTTCGTTTGAATATAATTAATCTCTGATTTAATTCATTACAACGTTGTTTTTTGTTCTCCTGTAACACCAAGTGTTTATGACTTCTCAGCTTATTCACCGGGATCAAAGATATATGCTCATATTTTTAATATCTTTCATTACAATAAATTCCGAATTAATTAATCAATCTGCCGGCTGGCCTCTGTGGCCATTTGGACCCACTGTGCGCCGGCCGCGGCGAGCAGAGATCGCCCCTGCCCCTGCGGCGTGCGTGCCCGCGGCCCGCGCCGTGCGTGCGTGCGTGCGTGCGTACACGGGGCAGCGCCCTCCCCGGACGTCTGCCGCGGCGCTCATTGCGGCGTCTCACGCGCACGCGTGAACTGTCGGGATGTTCTGGAGCACGGAACGCGCGTAAATAAACCACGAGCACCGACCGCTGCGTAGATCACGCGTCGTCGTGGCGGTGTTCTCCTGCGATGTTTTATGTTAACACAACATCAACAAGAGTTATGTTAACAAAACATCATCAGGAGGAATGATGTACAGCCCGTTCTACAGGTGATTTTTTTTTCAACATTTTTCGTCAGCACAGAAAAGTGACGGACCAGACTTGATGGAATGTGTGCGAAAAAATGACGCACGCTTAACTTTTCGGTACAGATTTCATCCAGTTTAGCGCGCATCTGGCGTTGCTTTTTGGAACTTTCTCTGGTTGGCTATGCGTGTGGTGCGATTTGTTTCTTTTGTATAGTATCCAGAGCGCACTGAAGTGTTCTTTTGTAATGTGAAGTGTTTACGTAGTGAGAAATAATGAATGTACTGTTTCTAATGTCGCCTCGTCCCATGCTTGGTCCTAATATAATGAACATATTTTGTTATGAACGATGCTGCGTTCAACTGTTTGATCTTAACCGCTTTTTGCGGCGACCAGAGGAAATATTCCCATCACGATTGAGTGTAGAAAACGAAATGATTGTGTAAAATGTTCGTTGTTGTTCATCCAGTTTCGATACCGAAACAGTAGAGCGTAGAAATGAACGTCCCTTTTCCATCCATTTTCTATTAAGAAAAATTATGAAAAAATGACCATTAAAAAAAAAAAGCAAGGTTAGCATCTCCGACTTAGTTTCGGAATCACCATTTATATTTGTTGTATTTTCAATGTTATATCATTATCTTTAATGCCATCATACTTTCACGACATTTGTGGACACGTGTAAAGAGCATTAGTACGAACTGTACAAGATTGCATGGAACATTCATCAGTTATTCTACTTTATTCGTTTCAAAAATGCACCAAAAACCATTTCACAAGGAAGGTAACACTCAGATTCAAATGTATTTTTAAATTGTCGTTAAATCTAGTACTGCAAAGGTTATTTGGGAACTTTGAAATGAAACTTCGATGTGTCGATCGCGAATGAATACCCTTATCTTAATACATTGCCGACTAAAAACGAAACAAGGTAAAAGAAAGGTAGGCGATTACGTCAGTGAGGTCCTCTGGGCACCTTCTGGATAGCAAGACGATAACATGAGGATTGTTCATTCCATGATTTAACGTATTTGGGACCACTGAATCTGTGTTAAGAAATTCGGAGAATGAACTGAGAATTCCTGGTTACATTAACTGCCACTTTTCTACTCTTCACACCAATTCGGTCAGATTCATTGAAACAATTGCGGCACTTAACACTATTCAGATTTTTTTCTCGATCTAGTTCGTAGAACTGCTGCCTGCCTACAAAATACGATTACAAGTCCAGTGCCATTCAGAATTGTCCGATTACTGCAGAATTTATATCTTTGTGCTCTGAGTTCAAACAGTTTTGCAGGAAACGTGAAATACTTGATTAATATTTGAAGATCATTACGCGTACAAACAAGGTGGGAACACGCGACGGACAAGCTCGAATTAATGTTTTCCCGTTTTCAGTGCACAGTCAACAAGTGAACGTAAACTCGCTGTAATTACTGTTAACGTGACCCCGCTGGCAGTACCTCACAGGGTTTTGTGTTTAACCTTTTCACTCGTACATTCGCATGGATGACACAACTACTGACCCGAGGGAATAAAGTAAGCTTTTACCGCTCTTGTGACCAGATTTACTCTTCCGTCAGGATGATGGATGTAAATCAGTTTGTCCTTTACTGAGAACCAATAATTTTAAACTAACTGATTCGTGACTTCAAATGCCGCTTGTTTTTCGGAAAGAGACGCGCAGAAAGCTCGTAGGGCTTAACAGCATATACTTTCTCGCATTATTTCTAACTTTTGCCATTTTCGAAAATCCAGGAATTTCTTTGAAATTCAGAAATAAGACTTTTCCTCATTTTTGTAGTGGTCTTTTGCTCTACGCAAAGAAAAACAATAAGAAAAATATTGAGATTTTTTAAAAATAAATTGCATTAACTTGAAGCAAAAACAACTCGTGGCAAAAATTTTGTACAAGACCTTTTTTTAAAAATCTGAATTTTTAGAACCGATTTCATTGAGGAAAAATTTCTCATCAATATTATATTTTTGCAATGTTAATATTTTTTTAATTTTTGAAAATACAGACAGTAAGCCAAAATCGAGACGAGCGCCATTTTAAATTGTCTAACCGAGGAAAAACATAAAGAAAAAAATTGATGTGATTCTGAAAAAATGATTATTTAAAAATTACCTATATGTCACGTCAAATTACGCAAAAACTACTCGTATTTTCTAAAATTGTACTGGCTTTATTTCAAGATATGTCTTTCAACAACAGATTTAATCAAGGAGAAAATCTGTATCATCAATATTATAGGCGTAGGAAGACGCCGTACAAATTTTGAACTTTTGCAATTTTCAAAAATTTTGAATTTCAACAAAATCAGACCTGAGCTATTTTTAAGCTTCTTTTGTGATACCTCAGGGAAAAGTTTAATCAAAAAATTTGAAACCATTTTTGTGAAAAGTTGACGCAGACGTGACAGGCGGACGATTGGCCGTCAATCAGTTTTTGGCTATCAATTACTCACAAAACGTGGAATCCGACTACACGCCTTCTTAGAGAATGTTATTTAGTACATGCAGGTACAAGTTTTATCAACTTTTTCGATACCCACAAGTCATATATACGAGTTTTTAGTCGAAATATAGCCAATTTCTGCCGTAGTATTACAATATTTTATTTTCAATACGTAAGTACGTAGTAAATCGAGAAAGTAATAGAGCTGCGCGTCGGATGCAAAATAGTTTTGGTAGCCATTTTTTTCAGAATATATAAATAATTAATGTCACCAATATTTGTTTTATAGTCTGAAATAGAATTGCATGCATTAATTGTTGAATAATGTTGAATAAAAAAGCGCGTGCTTCGGACAGCATCAACTTGCTTAGAAAAACTTCGTTAGCACTTTTGTTTTTCATCCGTACATTCATTTGTTAATTGCTCGCAGCTGCTCTCTGAAGTTAGTTCGAAGACCTGCTGCTGATTACTAGGATTGCTAAGAGCCAACTCATTCCCAACTACATCCATTAGCAAACAACCTTCCACGAGACATGTCCATTCATGCCACAGCTGCTCTTCAGCTAGACGAAGCCACGATTCCAAAAGGCCTGAAGAGCAAACCTAACGCCCGACTCCGTTCGAACAGTGACGTAGCGATCTGTCGAATTCACTTTCCCAGTTCACATGCCACGGGCCGGTCCGTACTCTGACGCTCGTACCCTGCGTGCTTCTTGAATCTTTTTGTTGGGATGACGTAGCAACCTCGGCAGCGCGGCGCGGCGCTGCGGTGAACTAAAGCGCACTTTCATTGTTGCGTGCGCGTCGCCTCGGGGGAGCGAGCTCTGAGTGCGTCGGTGCGTCGCACCGCCCCTCGGGAATCGCACGCACAAGCGCTAAATTGCGCTCGGAGGCCCGGTCGGGCTTGCGTTGCGCTGGGGGCGGGTAAATGAGCACGGGCCATCACGCCAGGCGTGTAAATATAACCAAAAGAGACAATGGCAATTACAGAATAACCAGCTGCCTTGGAGTCTAGAGATGCGAGGCGAGAATTCCGAGTATTTAGGAGCGAGTGGAGAGTTTTGACTACGTAGTTGTGAGGCGGGAGTTTTGAGTAAGTAGTTGCCAGTCGGGAGTTTTGACTACGCAGTTGCGAATTGGGAGTATAGACTATGAAGTTGCGAGGCGGGAGTTTTGAATATGTAGCAGCCAGTCGGGAGATTTGACTATGCAGTTGGGAGTTGAGAGTTTTGACTATGTACTAGTCGCGAGTCAGGGTTTTGATTATGAGGTTGCGAGAAAGGAGATTCGAATATTGTAGTTCCAAGTCTGCAAACGAAGCATTGATTTCCGTCGAATCCTAGGTTCGAAACCAGACGATTTTGATACTAGATAACTATATTTTGCCTCTGCCTGGGTGAAAATTCTACGTTTTTTTCCATGGTTTCCTACGATCAATTCGAGGCGCACATCATTACACAAGGGACCTACAGAGCATGCGTGATCCTTTCTGTTGGTTTTGATCCCTATCACATTTTTAGAGCCAGAATATAATCACCATTCCCATACTCCCCGCGATTTATAAACACTCGGACTGGCATTGCATGGATCGAGTTTGTTTTAAGGACCATTGGGAAAAGATTAACATAATAAAACTAACTCTTGAAATATTAATACAGAAGTACAAAAATATAAATTAGCAATAGAAACTCAAATTATGTACGTAACATATGGTTAACTGGATGTAACGTTCGGCTACAATAATGATTAGATCGTACAGCGAATACGCCGGTTCGCCGCGCTCGCATTTCGTATCGTTGCGCACACGAATAGCCACTTAAAAGCCCAGCCGATTTACGTTCCCTCCAGCCCCCCACCGCACGGTACTTTAAATGTGGCAGCACCCCGTCGCGGTTCGCGCGCCCCCGTTTCGGCCACCCTCCGCATTACACGGGCCATAACGACCGCGCGGGCGGGGACCCGCAGGTGCCGGACGCCAGCCTCACCCCCCTACGCCCCGCGCGTGCCAGAATCGCAGACGCGGACGCGACCGCGCATTAGGCCACGGCGGCGGAGCACGCACACGCGAACGCACGCGCGCGTGACGCGGCAGACGGCGTCACGGAGGGGAGGGGGCGGGTCACGCGCCACGGGGGTGAGTCGGCGTTCGGAGAGGAGGGGCGAGCGTGAAAGTAATGGTGTCGAGGGTGGATGCGCGGGGAGCGACAAAGAAGCGAGGGGAACCGCAAACTAAGAGTGGAAGAGGAGATAATGGGAGGGTAGGAGAGAACGTAAAGACGAGAACAAGGTACGCAGGTGCGTAGTCAGCATGAGATGAAATAATGCAGATAAGGATGATACCGCAAAACAAATCGGATCTGGAAAATTAAGTGGAGAGGGGCCCAGGTTTGTTCTTAAACTAATTTGGGAAAAATCATCGATGCTGAAAAAGCCTCCAGGATGGCTTATGTGAGGGGAATAGCATCCCGGGGTTGATTCCCGGTCGACGCAAAAATAGAGCTGTAGCTTTTCTTTAAAATCGTCCCAGTTTCTGTAGCTGTGACGAAGAAATGCTCCGGCAGGCGAATCTTGCTAGATACGGTGATAGGAATATATGTTCGTCACTGGGCGCTCTTACCCCTAACCATGGGAATTTAACTAAGCCCAAGCATGGGGGACACCATTAGCTGTCCGGCAAAGTCGGACTATCGACCCAAAATGCCAAATACATACATGCGGCAAGTACTGAAATATCACAATACCCCTAGATAGGTGATAACGCAAGATGAAAGGTGAAATGTAGTGTATCATTCGGTAGTGCTGCTATTTTCGACTTCTCATTGATGGCGTACTGAGAGGGAGAGGAAAATTCATTCATACCCTCTAGTCTTAGTGCCATGGACTGAGCATAATAATGAGTTTGCGGGCGATGGGAGGAGCCAGCGGCGTGGTGGCTGGCGTCGGCAGAGGGATTTTGGAGGGAGTTGAGGCGACGGCTGAAGTAGCACTGCCGGCGGGTACGCCGGGTGGCGAGGGTTCCGGTCTGCTGAGCGCAAAACACAGCAGCAGATCCAGGTCCTTCTGTACGAACGCACGCCCACAGGCAAAGCTTACACACTGGGCGCTAACAGCGCTCCTAGTGCATGATTTTAACATCGCTGCAAATAGGAAACTGGACTAGCAGAGCAGCGGCAAGCAAGTTAGCTCTCCACCTCTGGGTATCCCAGACAGTTGTCGTAGAATTTGTGCTAGACACATCACGTACATTGCAGTCGAAGCAGTG
This sequence comes from Teleogryllus occipitalis, assembly GCA_011170035.1. Lineage (NCBI taxonomy): Eukaryota > Metazoa > Arthropoda > Insecta > Orthoptera > Gryllidae > Teleogryllus > Teleogryllus occipitalis. The sequence continues at coordinate 128,466 of BLKR01002757.1, forward strand.
TAACAGCTGAGGTGGCTATATACGTGATGTCACTGCAGTGGCTGAACGGGAGGTCCCAAGGTTCGAGTCCCGACGGCGGCAGGATTTTCGACACTGCCCAGATAGCTGGGCCGAGTTCAGTCGCTCTCTGGGGATATTTCTAGTAGTCGGTTGCTCTGATCGATAGTTTTCCGTGTTTTCTCCGATCAACTCCAGACAAATGCCGGATCAGTGTCCAAAAAACAGTCCACCCCCCCCCCCCCGCACGATCTTTCCTCCCACTTCCTTGACTTTTCACATCCACTTTCACAAAAGTACACTTACATGCACCTCACTACTACATACATCGGTAGACCAGTCGGGAGATTTTGTTACAGTACTAAGCCGACATTTCCCTAGTGTTGATCGGAGAAACCTCGAAAATCTACCCATGAGAACAGCCAGCCGCTACCATTTTCCTCCGAACAGAGATTGAATTCAGCCCAGCTATGTAGCTAGTGTTGAAAAGCCGCCACCGTCAGGTCTCGAATTCTAGGACTCCTGGTCAAAAAAGCGGCAGAGGCAACGAACTCTGAGCCATATCAGACGATCGTCTACACGGACAAGTATAAATGTTAAATGTTATTCTTAGGAACCACAGCAGACGTCCACCTTTCTACCCTATGGATCCAACTCTTAAGTATGTGTTACTCTTAGGAGCCACAGCAGATGCCCCCCGACGGATGGAGCCCATAAGTATAGATCCAGCCGATGGATCCAGCTCTTAAGTATATGTTACTCTTAGGAGTGACAGCACATGACCACCTTCCAGCTCTTAAGTATATGTTACTCTTAGGAGTGACAGCACATGACCACCTTTCTACCCTATGGATCCAGCTCTTAAGTATGTGTTACTCTTAGGAGCCACAGCAGACGCCCACCTTTCTACCTTAAGGATCCACGATCGGACCCAGTGCGCGCGCGCACTGCGGCGGGGGCGGGGGCGGCAGCCACGCGGCGCCAAGCCGTAATAGAGCTGCTGCGAATGAGGCGCGCGGGCGGGATATGGACGCATCAACCGGCGGTGGATGCGGCTCACCTCGTCGGCGCGGGAATTAACCAGCACGCGGCCCGGAATGAGCGCGGCCGTAGCCTCTCTCATTTCGCAGCGCTCCGAATTAAGGATTCCGCGAGGAGGGGGAGGGGGCGGCGGGGGCGGGGCCAAATGGCCGGGACCGCGTGGCGGCGCCATCATGAAGCGCGCCCCTGGCGGAGGGTACTGTAGGTTTATGGAAAATAGGACTCGTGGCATCCGGTCGGCCTTCGGGCGTGGCGTTGCGTTTCACTGTCGTGTGATTGCTGCTTTTTATTTGCCTGCAAAAAGTGCTCTGGACGTGGCTCTTGGGGAACTCCTTGATTAGAGGGTGTGGTTTATGGAAAGTAGGTTTCGTGTCATCCTGCAGTGTATTGCCAAGGGACGGTTTTTCATTACACCGTGGTTCCTGGATTTATTTGCTTAAAACATTGCAATACCGGTTCTGGGAAAATGGATCAATGTAGTTGTTCATTTTGTTTGTTTAAAGGAATTGTTTGCAGTTTCACCCGTTGCTTGAAATACTGATACTTGATTTCTGTAGTATATTGTTTATCGATTCTGTGCCCTGTGCAACACGAATTTCATTTCGGGTCGTCGATGATGGTGCCCTGGCGGCTATGAATTCTATTTCTCAAATTATTCAACATACAATCCTTGGACACATTACTTTGCTTGTCGGCCAGGGATTCTCCACAATATGTCTTCGTTATTCTCCACAATATGTCATATCGAACTCACAGAAGAGTTACGATACAAGAGGCTCCATAATATCGACCACTCAGTGCTTCGAACGGTGGTATTGAGGCAGAATTTGAATTTTTTATTTTTTATTTTTATTTTTATTTTTATGTTAAAGATTGTGTTGAGCGCGTCATGCCCGCCAAGTGTTACTGGTGATAAGCACTAATGTGGTGCTCTTATCGGTACCATGGTATCTTCCGTAACACTGGGCCGTCACGTTGCACCTACAGCGATCCTCTCAAAATAGGCATTTCATATTATCTACCGACACCATTCGAAGCACCGGCAGGTCGATATTAGTGACGTTTTGCAATGCATAGCGTGCAACAATCGACTACAATATTTGTCTTCTGCGAATGAGCAGATACTCAAAAGTGAAGTGAAACTCGAACTGCGCATGCGGAGAGGATTGATATCGCTGGCGGTTGCTGTAACGTTTCGCCGTCCAAAACCTGCCTATAACGGAATCTTTTGAATTGTGACTTTCCTATTAGTTTCTATATGCAATATCGTAAAGTATCCCTAGCGTATCCAGTACTTGTAGACAGACTAATTTAAGAAACGGAATTCATGTGCAATAGGGCAACGTCATCGACGATCCGAAATGAAATTCGTGTCACTCGATGATAAAAAAAGTTATTGTTCCACCTTTCACATTCGGCGTTTCAGAACTGCATACTACAGGTCTTTTTTTGTTTTGTTTGTCATGCCACGAATGCGATAGTGCAATAGGGAAAGGTCACTTGCACAGTTCTCTCCGCAAAACACCAGCAGCGAATATACTGTTTTATGAGAGAGCTACTCCCCTTTATTGCTACGACCCTTACAAAGTGCTTTAATTTTTTCCTGCGTCTAAATTACATCTTCCGTTTCGTGCAGGGACATTGCGAGTGGAGCGCGGCGTTGACGGGTCGAGGTCATGTGCTCGCTGCGACAGAGCGTCGGTCCCAGATGTACGTTTTTACGTAAAGAATAAAGTGTAACAGCCGTCGGACGATATTTCGTGGAACGGAACAGCGCTGACGGGGAGTGATGTTTAGGACTTTGTTCGACCCGCTGGACCACGAGTTCATTGGTTGCAGGAGAAAGAGGGTTAGCTGTAGAGTGGTGCAGAGACCGGCTGAAATGGCTCAGGGCATCAACTCTGTCACTGCGGAGCCGAAATTCAGTGCAGTGAGTGCAGTGAGTTAATTAAGGTCATGTACAAATTTTCGGGAATACGAGTACTTTTTGCGTAATTTTGCAATGCGTACTGTTTTAGCAATACTAGTTTCCTCTCATGCAACACAGGCGTTCAATTTAATAAACCAAGTTCTGGTGATGATCGTTGAATCAATAATAAAGAGGCCGAAGGGCATCAGCTCAAGTTACTGCACTGCCTCTGACCGCGAGGTTCGACGTTCAGAAGGAAGGTTCCACTGTCTGAAAAATTCTAGATGATTTAACCTTGTTTTCTCTGATCAATACCACACGAATGCCCGAATAGTACCCTAAAAACAGGCTACGAAACGCGAGCGATCATTCCTTCCTCTTCCATATCAAATCCTCTCCCCTTACACACACATGCACTACATTACTACACATGCCGGGAGGCCGTTCGGCAGCTTAGAGCTTGTTCCGGCTGGGGCGGTGCATCGCGGATGGGAGATACCTGGTTGGGGAATCCCCCTGCAAGCTAACATGTGTCGTTGCCATCCAGCGGGCGAAGAACTCGGCTATCTTCCGTGATAAAACATGCACTGCACTAATGGGACTAATGATCACAGCAGTTGACGCGCCAGGAAACCCGAAATCAATTCTGTAGAGTCCCATTCTCGTTCTCGGGCGTAGAGAAGGGAAGAGACTAACACCTGTATCTCCCCACCTCTCGTAAACAGCTGCAATGGAGATTTACCTTTCAGAGAATGAAGGTTGGTAGGGTGGTCACAAGGGGCGAATTATGATGAATGATGGATATTTATGGATGTGATGACATTTAGACTTTTTATTTGAAGGCCTGAAAAGGCGTCCTATCCCGTACACATGGCATCAACGCGATGAAAGATTTCCCCTACCTTACTCGGGATTCAAACATAAAACCTTCGATAGTGTGTATACGGACGCAATTACAAGTTTCTGTGAAATTGAGTTCCAATGTAGAGAGAGTCCTAGAAGCTTACTCCTAATAAAAAACTCTGTTGAAACTCTCATCGGAAACAGCAGAAAAGTATGCACTTGTTTCGTTAAAATTCTTCTTTTAGGTTTTAAATGAAAACAGCACTCCGGAATTTTGTTATTGAATCCACTGATGTTACTGCAAATTACAAAACGTTCAGTTCCGTTGGTTTATTCCCCGAACCATTCCCATCCCCCAACCTTTATCATAAAATCGAACCACCATGATCCAGAGCAGACAACTTCTCTATATTATCGATCAATAGTGTTTCACGACAAGAAGAGAGCAGGTAGGCCAGAAAATATTCCCTCGAAAAACTATAACAAAGGCCGAAAAACAAAAATAATACCAAGAAGCCCAGTTCTACGCGGAGTGCTGCAAACGGTTAACACCCAGGTCCGCTTATGAGCTTGAGGAGAGCGAGTAGGATAGGCGCGCGCCAAGGATCATGTCGGGATGTGGTGCAAAGGCGTAGTGAGTGCTGGGCAGCGGGGTATCGGGACATCGGAGGTGGGAGTGGAGGCGGGGGCGGGGGTAGACACAGAGACAGACACAGGGAAAGTGGGCGAAAGCCCGATCGAGCACGACGTAAGCGCATGTGACGTTGGCCAGAGGTTTAGGAGAGCAATGTTGGGGAATGAGCACCACATTGGATATCGGAGTGCAGGTCGATCCGCGCGCTGGTGAGGTTGTGGATAGCATTGGGAGGCGTTGACTCAGGGCCTTGATTTGAAGCGTTATTTGCAAGCACTGGCTAAGATTTGTCTGGGAGTGTTGGCTGGGTAGGTGAGTGTGAACTGATCTGCGGGCGACATTTGCCGAGGGCGTTGGTTGGGGTGTTGTCTCGAGGCGTTGGCTGGAGTTGTCCTTAGGCGTTGGCAAAGGACAGAGTGTGACCCCAAGCGGTGGGTGTGTGGACAGGAGTAGGTGGAGTGCACGTGACAAGGGATGAGGTGGGCCGTTGGAAACAGGGCGGGCGGGCTAGCGCTAGGAAAGGAGATGAACCACTAGCGGACGGAATAGTACAAACGAGCTAGTCGCCAGAATACGGCCATCACAGAACAGTGTTTAGTGAAAATCGCGCAGGTCGAGCATACTCAAAATAAGCAGGACATATTCGCAGAGATAAAAAGTGCACGAATTGACAAAATTAGGAAGCAGACGTTTCGTTATGTGAAGTTGTGCGGGCTGGAAAAATGGTAGCGCAAAAATAGAAAGACACGCGAGAAGACAAATCAGACCAGTTGGAAGAAACGGGAAGAGCAGTTAGTACATGAAATGGGCGGAAATGATTAGAGGACACCCCATGACAAAATGGTCGTCTTGCGGAGAGGGGGCTTGGAGTATGACCAGTTGGGGGGCGATTTCCCAAAATGCTTGCTGGGCAGCAAGAACGGAATGGGTATTCCTTCTTTCCGGGCGCGTCAAGTACTTAAAGTCATTAGTACCAGTACCGTAACTTTGGTGCATGTGTGACGGAGTTCCTCTTTCACTGGTACACGAGTCCGGGCGTCGGCCTTACGTCGGATTGCAGGGATTTCCACTTACTTCCTCAAGAGATGGTCTACCCCAGCACACATCTGCCCGAGAGGTCACTTGCCCCAGTCAATAACAAGCTCTAAGCTCCCGACATTATTGGTAATGTGGGATATGTCAATGTGTAAGTATGGCGAGGATAGGGCAAGGCGGGGAAGGAAAGACTGCGCGAGGTCTGTGACCTGTTTATAAAGTTGTCCTCCGGCATTCGCCTAGTACTGATCGGAGATCACAAGAAAAAATAACCTAAAGATCAGCCACGCGATGGAATTCTCCTTCACCCAGTCGCTGAATTCAGCACGACTACTGACGGGCGCAGCAGTTCAAGTGAAGCGAAGCGACGGGCAGTGCGGCGTGGGGGAGGGAGAGAGTGCGAGGGTGGGGGGTTGTGGCGTAGGCGAGGCGCAGGGCGTGTCCAGAGGGCGTGTCCTCTATTCGCTCCGCCGCCGCAGTCGTCCTTGACCTGGCGAGGGCACGCGAGGTCGCTCTCCGGATGCCGCGCGCTCGCCGTGGCGCCCACCGCCCCGCCCTTCCCCGGCCGCGGCCCGGCGGGGCGGCTCGATACAACAGGTTGCCGCCGCCACGGCACACGAGCCCACCGGCCAACGCCCGCGACCACTGCACGCCTGCCGTGTAGGAAGGAAGGCACGAGTAATGAGTTTGCGTCCCCTGGGTTTAACTTTTCTCGTTTGACAGTAATCTTTTCGCAAAGTATCATGAAATGTATACAGTTTTTATACTTTCTCCCTACGGAGTAGAGAAAAAAGTTATGTAATGCTGCGCGAAACACAGAGAATTTTCGGCAAAAAACTCGTATTATAGGGCCCATGCAACGAAAAAATGGATAAAACTCCTAAATTTAGGGGAAAATCCTCTATCGTGTGTTGTAGCGTGAATCCATGTTTCGTGGGTCCCATATACAGAGAAGTCGAGTGATGACACAACGTCACTCCTTTCTGTCCGTCTGTAAACAATGCTGCGGCTAAACCGTTCAGCCGGTTTTCTCCAAAATTGATATTCCCCAATCGATCTGGCTGATGTTGAATTTAAATTTGAAACCGATATTGAAATTTTGGGGGTTCTTTACATGAAGCCCCTGGGACATTTTCCTAGTTTAAAAAAAATGGTTCCCAATTTGTGATTAATTTTGTTGCTGGATGATGAAGGACGTTTAAGGGAATGGAGAGGGTCTCACGTTCGTTGAAAACTCTGATTTTTCAAAATTGCAAAAGTTCATCCTTTTCTGCGTCTTCCCACATCAACAATTACGAAGATAGAGATTTTTTCTTAATGAAACTTTTCCTTAAAGATAGTTCAAAATAAGATCATGTACAATTTTTCGAAAACCTGAGTACTTTTCGCGTAATTTTGCGTCAAAATACGGACGAGAAATTACGTGCTGTTTCAGCATCATTAGTTTCTTCTAATGCAACGGTGGAGGTCAATTTAATAAACCAAATTCTAGCGATGATCGTTGAATCGATAATAAAGAGGCTGGCAAAGGTGGCTCAGGGCATCAACTGAAGTCACTGCAGTTTCTGTGAACGGAAGGCTCTAGAGTTCGAGCCCCAATGGTGGCAGGATTCTCGACACTAGCTACATAACTATGTCGAATTCAGCCGCTGTCTGCAGGAGAATTATAGCGGCCGGCTGCTCTGATAGGTAATTTTCCGTGGTTTCTGCGATCAACACCAGGTGAATGCCGGAGCAGCACCATAAGAAACGGGCCACGGACCTCGCACGATCTTTCCTTCCTCTTTCTTGTCCTTTCCTTACCCTTTCTCACTCACACTTACATGCACTACACTTCGATACAAGTCGAGGAACTTAAGAATTTGTCCCAGCTGCGGCGTGGTGCCACTCTGGTGGGAGATACCAGGTTTCGAAAAATCCGTGCAAGCCAAGGTCGCCGCCGGATGTTGGCATCCAGTGGGGGAACATCATGGCCACCTCCCGCGATTAAGACAAGCAATACACTTACGGAACTAATGACCTCAGCAGTTCACGCGCCCAGAATCTCTAATCAAACAATCAATCAGTCAACAATAAAGAATGGATGAATCCTGAAAAAGCTGACAGCTCAATGCCTGATCCAACTAATCGGCGCAAAACTACGATTGCTTCACTTTCTAAACCGTTTGAGGTGTCCCAGGGCATCAAATGATACCCGTGCATAACGTTCGCCTACCATTCAGGAAGGAAGACACCTTGCGTCGAGTAAACCGTTCGCGTTCCCTGGAATTAACTTTTGTCATTTTGACACATTATTTTTTTCACAAGATTAGGAAATGTAAGCTACCATTTATTCCCTCTAAGCTAATGCGTCGGAGGTGAACCATTCAATAAACCAGGATCTGGTGATGATCGTTGAATCAACAATATGAAATGCGTGAATTTAAAAATCTGTAAAATCAATCTGCTTACTGTTTGATCCAACTACTCGGATGAAAACCGATTTATTCACTTTTCAGACGTTTAAAAAAACTACAAGCAAATCTTGACAATTACCACAACACTCAGCTGGAAATTTTTAGTGGTGATGGTTTTGAGCATTATAAAGTCCTTCAACAGGATTTCTGCACACTAAATTAGTTCGCAACCTACTTTTTAGCAATACCCTCTTCTCACTCAAACTCTCAAACAATGACACATTCTAAGGGATAGATGATTTCCCAATTAAAGAGCACAAGACGTAACAATGATACTTTAAAGCAAATATTTATATTTTTGGAGACATTTCACGAAAACATACTTCGCGAATTCTTCAGGTAAAATAATGCATTTAAGCTCGAAAATGCACTAATACACTCCTATTATATATTTTATTAACGTAGGTAAGAGAATAATAGAGATTGATATTAAATATGGAAATCGTAAATCTCTCCCTTTGAGTCTCTGTAGAATAAAGCGATATAATACTTATGGCAGCTTGAAAATTTAATGTTCTCATAAATGAAGAGAAATGTACGGAAAAGTAAATGCCAGCTTTAAGGAGTCCACAGATTTTCTTAACACTGAGGAGAAGCCACGTTCTCCCTTCGCTTACGCAAACTCTGCTTCGCTGCTTTCGTAAGTGACTCTAGTTTACGACCTCTACCCGAAATGAGAACTTCGCAGTTGCTTTATTTCGGACACTCAACGAGAAGAGACAAACTGAGGGGAAAAGCAACCCCTCGGGTTCCGGAAAACTTGTTGGAAGTTCAGCCACTTTTATTAAATAAACTTTAGTCAGTTCCTGCAGGTATAAAAAACATCCTTACGAACCAAGAGATCAATATACTTCCTTTAGTTTTATATCCTTTTCACTGAGAATGAAATATTAAGTTCTTTCTAAAAACGCTTTGCGTGCAAACCCAGGCCAGATCAATAAAAGACCTAAGGAAGAACATCCACATATCAAGCCTTCATAAATTTTCTATTGCAAGATGTTGAATATTTCATAAGTAGTAAAAGTAAAGAAAGAATATCTTTCTTCAAGGACTTTTTTTTCGAAATCCTCTTGAAAATTCCGAATTTTCAGGAAGTGATTATCCATTATCGGAACACACACTAAAACTAAAGTGCGTGGGAATGTAGTAAAGACGATTGAGAATTTCACAAATTCTATATTCTCTTATCGAAATCATAAAAGTTACAATCGTCAAAGTCAAAAAACGTCAATATCGAATTCATTCTCACCTCTTCTTCTCTAATCGAAGAAGAAAATACATACAATACAAAGAAAGGGAAGAAAAGATCGCGCGCGGTCGACGGTCCGTTTGTTAAAGTGCTACTCCCGCATTCCCCTGGATTAAAGAAACCGAGGATAACTACCGATCAGAGCAGTCGGCTGCTAGAGTTCTCCTCGAGGCAGAGACTTTCACTGAGCTTGGAGCTAGTGTGGAAAATTATCACCGCCGGACCTCAAACTCTCAGATCAGAGTCGCTGTAGAGACAGCGGGAATATTGAGCTTCACTCAGCCTGCGGAAGGTGTCTTACTGACACCTAACAGATGTAAAGGACTGAAATAGAAATGCCATTTCAACACACCAATATTGAATGAGAAAGACATGAAATAAAAAGCTTTTTGCTAATTACGACAGCATTTCATTACTATTAATAGTACCGGAGAATAATGTTTTCGTTGTGCACATCACATGAGGTGGGATCAACTGATGTCACTGCAGCGCCTCTGACCGGGAGGTCCTAGGTTCGAGTCCTAACGGCGGCAGGATTTTCGACACTAGCGTTTCAGCTAGGTCGAATTCAGTCGCTGTCTGGAGAAGATTTCTAGCGCCCGGCTGCTCTGATCAGTAGTTTTCCGTGGTTTCTCCGATCAACACCAGGCGAATGCCGGAGCAGTACCCTTCCGAACGGGCTACGGACCGCGCGCGATCTTTCCTTTTTCTTCCTTTTCCCAACCTCTCCCCTTACACACACACACTTACACTAACATGCACTAAACTACGACATATTTCGGGAGATCGATGGGGAGCTTAGAGCTTGTCCCGGCTGCGGCGGTGCCCCGCTGGTGGGAGAGTCCTGGTTAGGGGGAAACCCCACTAGCCGACGGTAGGTCGGCGCCGGACCTCGCCATCCAGCGGGGGAAAATCACCGCCATCTCCCGAAAAAAATATGAACTACACTAACGGGACTAATGACCAAAGCAGTTGACGCGCCCGGAAACACGAAAAAATCAATCAATCAATCAATCACATCAGGTGCGCGCGTATCTTATACATACATCAAATCTGACTCAATGTAAGGCACGTGGGCGCATGAGATGTTGCTGTAACACATTCTGTCTGCGTAAAAGCTGCTGTTGGAAGCGTCGCTGCGCCTAACGTGGCAGCTGAAAGTGAGCTCCACTATCAGCACACCCTCTTAGGGGCTAAATGCGACATTTCCCACTGCTTGGAGCCATTGGGCGTGTGGCGCCGGTTGCGTACAAAGAGCGAGTTGTCAGTCAGTACACATAGTTTCGTAGGGCAAAACAAGACGAAATTATCTTCATATGTAAGCTATTATATTTATAATTATATGTATATTCAACTGTGTCAACGTCATTACCCCTCGGGCCAAAATTGAATGCACATAATCTTCCCTGAATGTCAGACAGCGCAATCAGTAAAAAACAGAAAAATATGTTATGTTACCGCCTCATGGTGAAATGTAAAGTAATATGCAAAACGCACATAAAATCTAGTCTACGACTTTTTGAGATCACAGAATACAAATCTCAAATCAAACCACAAAATTCCAAACAGAGCCAATTGCATATCGAAAATACGGAATTATTTTGACAGACTTGTATCACAAAATACGAACTAGTTGTCTGTCTACTATTCTCTCTAATAAAACCTTATGAATTGATAAAGACGACAAATGGGCGCCTTGTTTCTACTCATGCTCGAGATGTAATGAGCTTCCGTGACTGAAACGGCCCAAAGGAGTCGGAGCGCTCCATGCCGACACCGCCTCGCCCCGCAAGCAGCAGAACCGCCACTGCGCGCCACGGGTCGCCCTCGCTGCCGGAAGGTCGGACGCGCACGCAAGGCCGTTGGCCCTCCCGCACGCCCGCTCGTTTGCTCGTTCACCCCTTCCCCCATCACCCGCTCCTATGCCCTCATCCCCTCTTCGCCAGCGGTCCCGCCCGCTTGCACGCGCGACCGCCCACCCGCCCTCTCTCGCCCGATAACCCGATCGCTCGTCCACTCGCGCGCTAACTCGTTCACTCAACCACTCGCTTGCTCGCTCGCCTCTAACATGCTCGCTCGCCCACCCGCTAGCACGCCCGCTCGCTCGCCCACTCGCTCGCTCGCCCACCCGCTCGCTCGCTCGCTCGCTCGCTCGCTCACTCGCCCACCCACACATCGCCCACTCCTCACTCGCTCAGCTCGCCCCACACTCACTCACTCGCTCGCCCACTCCCTCCTCCGGCTGCCCTCCACTCACTCGGCTCGCTCGCCCACTCACTCCTCACTCGCTCGCCCACTCACTCACTCCTTAACCGCCCACTCACTCCACTCACTCGCTCGCCCACTCACTCACTCACTCGCTCGTCCACTCACTCACTCACTCGCTCTCGCCCCTCCACTTTCCTCCCGCTCGCTCGCTCACCCACACGCTCGCCCACTCACTCACTCACTCGCTCGCCCACTCACTCACCCGCTCACCCACTCACTCACTCGCTCGCTCGCGCGCGCGTTCGCCTAAACACTCGCTCGTTGGTCGAATCACTCGCTAGTACGTGCACTCGCTTGCTCATTCGCCCATTCCCTAGCCCTCTCGCTCGTTTATCCACTCGCTCGCCCGCTCGGTCGCTCGGTCGCTCATCCGCTTGCCCTCTCGCCCATGCGCTCGTCCATCCGCCTGCAGGCCCGCACGCCGTCCCCTTGCCCGCCCACTTGGGGGCTCATTCGCTCGCACGCCCGTTCGCGCGCACGCTGGCGCCCCTCGGCACAGCTAATTAAAAGCGCTTATCTTTGCGCACAGGCGGCGCACTCGGCAAAGGTGGCCGTGGCCGCGGAACCCTCCTTCGGCTTCTGCAGCGGAGGGAGGCAATGACAGGTTGCTCTCTAACTCGTACATCAGAAGCGCTACGAACCGGCCGTTGCACTAACTGCCTGAAGCGAGGGCACAAGTATTCTTCTATTTAATTTTTTTCGAATTGGTTAGTTACGAGATGTAGCTCTGTTATTCAATCGAGAGTTTCAGTTTCGAAAATTATTTAATCGTCATTGGACTTTTATAGAAGAGTCTTTTATTGTACAGTTCTTTTGCCACCAAAATGTGCTTTATCTCTGGTAATATACTCTTATTCAAACAACATGATATTACGTAATAAATGTTGTAAGTTTTTAGTTCATTATTTGAGTGGCAAGTGTTTAAAATGTTAGATATCATTTTAATGCAGTTTTCCATTTCAAATAAACAATTCTGTGCTCCATTGAAAATGAACAGTGTACCATTGACTGATGTTAAGGCAACAAAATTTTTAGGTCTCTCAATTCAGTCAAACCTTAAATGGAACGTCCATTTAAATGAATTGAACACAAAATTAAGTTCATTATGCTATGCGTTCAGAATTCTTGCAAATTCAGTCAGCCTTCATACTGCTCGTTGTGTATATTTCGCGAATGTTCATTCCCGCCTGAGATACGGCATAATATTCTGGGGAAATACATCTTATAGCTCCCAGACTTTTAGATTACAAAAACGAATTGTACGAATAATAACCAAATCCCACCCACGTGATTCATGTAAGCCTCTCTTCATTAATCTAGGAATTCTACCATTACCGTGTCTTTTATTTACGAATCAGTGGTTTTTGTAAAAAATGACTTGCTTAAGGGCGGGAGTATATTTTCAGAAAATGCCGAAGTCTATTACTATAACACTCGACGTAGAAATCATATTCATCAGGTGACAGTATCAACAGCTCATTACAAAAATTCACATACAATACATGTACATTATTTTACAACACTTTGCCAGATGACATTAAACGATTAAATTCAATAGAAAAGTTTAAATCCCAAGTGAAATCGTTTCTGCTGCATAACTGTTCCTATACAATTAGAGACTATACTGAGCATCACAAGAAAAGTAACATTAATTTTAACAATGATACATAATGCATTAATTACCATTTGGACTGTATAAATGAGTATAAACAACCTGTAACAACTATTGTAACACAGCTTCCGGGTCAATGATCCCCATCTCGATCAGGTTTTTCGTCCAGTTTCCCTGATCCATTGAGCAAATGCTGAGATGGCCCCTTGTTTTGCTTCTGGACATAAATGTAATTTCATTTTCTGTGCACGTCTTCTAGAATTCAGTGGGAAATACAATTATTCAAATTATCGTTTCCATGTTGTCGCGGCAGGAAGTAATAAGAGGCAAAATTTATTGCTTATTTATCCTTGAAAATAGATTTTATTACATGGGAGTTTTTTTGTTTGTTTTTTTCTCCCTTTCAAAATTCAAAATTTATTGCTTATTTATCCTTGAAAATAGATTTTATTACATGGGAGTTTTTTTTTTGTTTTTTTTTCTCCCTTTCAAAATTCAAAACTTAAGTAGTAAATGATTTAGTGTTGGGGTCACAGAATTTTGAAAATGTGCACACAATTCACTTTTCCCCATAGCCCGTCATACTGTGCTTTAACTGTTTTTTGACGTAAAATAAATAAATAAATAAATAAATAAATAAATAAATAAATAAATAAACAAATAAATAAATAAATAAATAAATAAATAAATAAATAAATAAATAAATAAATAAATAAATAAATAAATAAATAAATAAATAAATAAATAAATAAATAAATAAATAAATAAATAAATAAATAAATAAATAAATAAATAAATAAATAAATAAATAAATAAATAAATAAATAAATAAATAAATAAATAAATAAAGGGAAATATGAAAACTTTTGGGTCCAAGCGGTAGGTTCACGTGCTGCTTCTCCGTCCACACTTGGGTTCTTCATTGACTCCAAAAAATATGAGATACAATAAAGTGAAGTTCTCTTCAAAGGTACCTACCCTGATCAATCATTTTCGTGGTTCTCTTCAACATTTTCATTATGGGTGATGACGACCCACGAACAACTAGCCATATTATTGAGCTTTATCATTACGTCATCGTCTTCGTCCCTAATTCATGTACACCTACACACTCGTTACTCTTAGGTACCCAAAATACGAACTTTAAAAAAATATTCCCAAATTTTATCTTTAGAGGAGGGACTTTCTGTTAAGGACAGGTCTCCCAAACATTGACACAAATGCGCCATTGCTCGACCTCTGTAAATTCACGTCAACATTTTCCTAGAACCAACACCTCCGCTACACACACACACACACACACACACACACACACACACACACACCAAGATACAAGAAATCCATCGAAGTCACAGTGCTGTAACTAACGAAAACGTATAAAAATAATTACTCCAACTCCCTAATTTATAATTTTCAGCAATACGAAATGGTGGTCTACTATCGTGAATGAGAAGTCGACGCACTACAACCGTGTTCCTTGTTGGCAGCGACTGGGAGAGTTCCCTCCTCCCGCAGGGGCCGCAAATAGGCGATAAAGCAAATACGACTCCGCCGACAGTCGGCCCCATAATTCAGCGGGCGACGACGCGAGTTGCGAACCCTCCCCCACCTCCCCCCTCGGCTCGTCCACCGGCTCGACGATCGGTTGACCGGCCGGCCGCAAGTCCTGTAAGTCCTTCGCCTGACCACCCGCTCGCTCTTACGCTAGCCCACCTGCTCGGTTGGCTCACCCACCAGCTAATTTGCACGATCTCCTGCCCGCCCGTTCGCTTGCCCACCCACCAGCTCCCTTGCATGATCACTTACCCGCCCGTTCGCTTGCCCATTCACCAGCACTCTCTTGCCCGTCCGTTCGCACGCCTTCCTACCCTCTCGCTCTCTCTCATTCCTGGTTGTTGGCTTACCCACCCACCCGCTAATTTGCGGGCCCGCTCGCCCGCCCGTTAGCTCGCAGGACTGCTCGTACACTTGTTCACCCTCTTCCACACCTTCCAACCTGCCCGTTTACCCGCTCTTCCGACCCGCGATCTTTTACCACGTTCACTCGTTCTCTCCCCCTCCACCCGCTACTCTCTCATTCTCCCGCTCGCTGGCCCGCTCTCCTGCCCGCTCGTTCGCTCGCCCTCACGCGCGCTTAGTCTCTTACTTTCCGCCACGTGCGTTCGCCCACTCATTCGCTCCCTTGCCAACCCACCCATCCTCTTCTCTCGCCTTCCTGCACGCTCATTCTCTGACGCTCCTCAGCCAACCCACCTCATAACTTGTCTGACCGCCCACCCGTTCGCCCCGACCGACCGACCGACCGACCGACCGACCGACCGACCGACCGACCGACCGACCGACCGACCGACCGACCGACCGACCGACCGACCGACCGACCGACCGACAGACCGACCGACCGACAGACCGACAGACCGACAGACCGACAGACCGACAGACCGACAGACCGACAGACCGACAGACCGACAGACCGACAGACCGACAGACCGACAGACCGACAGACCGACAGACCGACAGACCGACAGACCGACAGACCGACAGACCGACAGTCCGACAGACCGACAGACCGACAGACCGACAGACCGACAGACCGACAGACCGACAGACCGACAGACCGACAGACCGACAGACCGACAGACCGACAGACCGACAGACTGACAGACCGACAGACCGACAGACCGACAGACCGACAGACCGACAGACCGACAGACCGACAGACCGACAGACCGACAGACCGACAGACCGACAGACCGACAGACCGACAGACCGACAGACCGACAGACCGACAGACCGACAGACCGACAGACCGACAGAGCGACAGACCGACAGACCGACAGACCGACAGACCGACAGACCGACAGACCGACAGACCGACAGACCGACAGACCGACAGACCGACAGACCGACACACCGACAGACCGACAGACCGACAGACCGACAGACCGACAGACCGACAGACCGACAGACCGACAGACCGACAGACCGACAGACCGACAGACCGACAGACCGACAGACCGACAGACCGACAGACCGACAGACCGACAGACCGACAGACCGACAGACCGACTGACCGACAGACCGACAGACCGACAGACCGACCGACCGACCGACCGACCGACCGACCGACCGACCGACCGACCGACCGACCGACCGACCGACCGACCGACCGACAGACCCACAGACCGAAGGATAGACCGACCGACCGATAGACCGACGTTCGCCCACTCAATCGTTCTCTCTCAGACCCGCACGTTTGCTGACCCTACCGCCTAGTCGCTTGCTTGCCCATTCGATCGCTCTTCCTCGTGCCAACCCCGCATCCTCGCCCGTTCACCCGCCCGTGTACCCACCCACTCACTCGCCTGTCCTCCAGCCCGCCCGTCAGCTCGCCCTCCGACCGCCGTCCCGTGCACCAAACCCTCCTCTCGCTCGCCCTCCCCCAACGTGTTCACGTGGCCGCTCGCCCGTCTGTCCACCAGCCGGTGGACAGATAGTCGGCGCGGCTTCGCAGTCGGACGGCGCGCGCGGTAAGCTGATTAACAATTTACGCGTTTTGCATAAAGCGCGCGGGGATTACCGTCCGGAGCCCCGGAAGCCTCTTACGTTGTCAACCGACCGAAGCAGCGAAAATGAAAGACTGGCGCCCCCGCCTGTCGGCCGGTTGATTTTTAATCCCCGACCTTTGCCCACGGGGAGGCAACGCCTTGCGGCTCGGGCGTTCCGGTGATTGGGAGGTCGCGATTTCGATCCCGGCAATATGCCAGAAATATATTAGATATGATCAACATCGCGAGTTTGTAGCGCCTGTCGGAATATAATTGGTAAACGGCAGCTTTGATTAGTGGTTTTTCTAAATATTTCCAAGCGAATGATGGAGAAGCACCCTATTAACGGCAGCCACGGACTCTTATCTTTCTTTCCCGCACTCTTCCATCATCCTGTCTTGAAACATGAACTCACAAGGAGGCCGTAGGGAAGTATATCCCGTCTTATGAGCATTCGCCGCGGCGCCAGGTTTGATTATTTCTTGATTCCTGTCCCATGAATTACTATAGTGATTAGTCTTGCGAGGGTATATTTTTATCACGGGACGTGGAAGTGTTTTTCCCCGCTGGAAGGTGAGATCCGGCGCCGACCTACCCGTCGGCTTGCGGGGTTTCCCCGATCATGTACCTCTCACCAGCGGGGCACCGTTCCACCATGAGAGAAGCTCTAAGCTTCTGACATGTGTGGTAGTGTAGTGCAAAAAGTGTAACCGTGTTTATAAGGGGGGAGGATAGGACAAAAAAGAGGAAAGAAAGATCGCGCGCGGTCAGTGGCCCGTTTGTTTGGACACTGCTCATGCATGCGCCTGGTGTTAATTGGAGAAACTACGGAATACTAGCGATTAGAGCAGCCTGGAGCTCCAGTCAGAGGACGAATTCCACCTAGCTATCAAGTGTCGAAAATCGTGCCACTGTCGGCACTCGAACTCTGGGGCCTCAGAGCAATTCAGCCGATCCAGCGCTAGGAGAAATAAAAAAAACATGCTTTGTGCAGCAAGGCGAACATGCTCTTTGGTTGCCTGGAGGTTAATTCTGGAGGATGACTGCTCGGATGTTTATCGGTTCAATTCCAGGCGGATACCTGTGCAATTGCGTTAACAAAGAACCGCGGACCACGTGAGATCAGACTTTCACAATGCGTCTCTACTCCCACCATTAGAATTGGAAGATGGATTGATGTCCCCTCTTCTCATGGCACATCCTCCATGATCTCGAAAGTATGGGAGTACTAGAAGTATAAATACGGGAGAGAGGGGGGAGAGGAAAGAGAGAGAGGGGAGAGGAGAGAGAGAGACAGAGAGAAGAGCGGAATGAGAAAGGACACACAGAGAGGGAGAATAATGTAAAAGTCAGGAAGATGCTCATTCACCAGATCTTTTTATGCTGCGCTAAAAATCCGTATCAACTTCGTCCATAAATCAAAATGCCATCGGTTTCCATATTTTCACTTTATCACATACTATTTACGTACTATGGGGAAAGTATTTAAACGTTGTGACAAAAAACGGGGATTTTTTGACGGTGCCGATACAGAGAAAACGGATAAGTCTTCTTTTACCACAAACATTTCTTCAGTACCACCTTGACTAAGGGTACAGTTATCAACTAGCTCTTCCAAAATCTCTAAGCGAAAGGTTACAGAAAACAGACGAAGTTTACTGTTCTCAGCTTACCTAATAATAAAAAGTTTACTTATATCTCACTAAAAACTCACAAAAGATTTTCACATTCGTGAGCAAGTAATCGACACCATCAATCTCTTGTTGTTACAAACATTTACGTGCCACGGAATCCAACGATCTTGCAAAACGAGTTGGTTTTATCCGGACCCACATAAGTCATTTAAGTTCAGCAATTTGACTACATCGCGTTCTGCAAATTTCCCCGAGATTATTTTTATGGCCGTTTGATAGAGGAAATGGAATACAGGTTGCGAGAGTTTTATACTCGCGACCTTTGCGCCAAGCGGAAAGGGCAGCCGGGAATTACAGTGTCAACGCGTTAGCTCGATATTAATGAAAAAGCATGGGGTGCTCACGCCGGTCGGCGGGAAATGTGACAAACTGCGCAGAAAGGATTAAGCGGCGATAGAAACTTCAGCAGTACGTACACGAATGAAAGCACTAGCAAACACAGATATTCACAATTTAATATGTTACATTGTTACGACTTAATTCGAATAGACATCTTCAACAAGACCATTGTTCTTTAAGAAATAAAAATCCTGATTGCTGGACATGATATTCCAGTATTGCGGTGCATCAGTGTTCAATATTGCACTCATGCTGATACTTTTATGCGCCTCATTGCACATTACGTACTTTACAAGGCTTATTGAAACACCGATTTTCCTACATAATAGAGAAGCTTTATTTTAAGAATACAGCTTCATTATTATCCTTTGTAGTTGGTACATAACGAAAGCATTCGCCACAAAACTCACTCATTTTCATTTGTGAAGAAATATGTTTCGAAAATTGTACGAGTAAACATTTCAAAAAGATTGTTCATAGGACAGCTAGTATACAGAGTAATTCACTTGGCCTTAATTTATGGATTCGGCCAGGTGAAAACCATTCTCCAGCAAAACGGCAATATGTTTAATGTGTCTTTGAGCAACTAGTCCTCAAATTCGAATCCCAGCGTTTGCGGGCTTTCCACAGCATCTAAATACAAGGTGAATAAAATTGAACCTGTCTGCTCGATTCTTGCAGCAACCTCCTGCTCTGCTCGGCATTTGTCCGTGTTTTCTCCGATCAATACCAGGCGATTAGGGGAGAAGAAACATAGACATGAACCACAGACATGAGCAGGATCATTCCTTCCTCTTCCTTGTTCGAATATCTCCCCTGAGGCACTCATGCTTAAACTTACTTATATGCACTACACTTCTACACACGTCTGGAGCTTAGAGCTTGTCCCCGCAGCGGGAGAAGGGGGAAGGGCGCTACCCCGCTGAGGGAGATACATGGAGCAGGGAAATCCCCACAAACCAACGTGTAGGTCGTCGCCGGACTTCATTTTCCACCGGGACGGACCACCGCCACCTCAGAAGATAAAACAAACCACACTCATTGATCTAATGAACTAAGTAGTTGATGAGCCCAATCAATAAACACCCGGGACCGGTAGCGGTAGCTCAGTGCATCAAATGATGAGGTCCTAGGTTCGAGTCCTGACGGCGGCAGGATTTTCGACACCAGCTTTTCAGCTAGGTCGAATTCAGCTGCTGTCTGGAGGAGAATTCTAGCGGCCGGCTGCTCTGATCGGTAGTTTTCCGTGGTTTCTCCGATCAACACCAAGCGAATGCCGGAGCAGTACCCTAACAAACGGGCCACGGATCGCGCGCGATCTGTCCTTCCTCTTCCTTGTCCTATCCTCTCCACTTACACACACACTTACACTAACATGCACTACACTACCATATATTCCGGGAGACCGGCCGGGAGCTTAGAGCTTGTCCCGACTGGGGCGGTGCCCCGTTGGTGGGAGAGTCCTGGTTAGGGGAAAACTAGCCGACGGTAGGTCGGCGCCGGATCTCGCCATCCAGCGGGGGAAGATCACCGCCATCTCCCGAGAAAAAAACATACACTACACTAACGGGACTAATGACCGAAGCAGTTGACGCGCCCGGAAACACGAAAAAATCAATCAAACACCCGGGTGTTCGAAGTAAACTGTCCAAAAACTGCGCGATTCCGCGACAACCCACATAAAACTCCACAGAGGTGCACATCGATAAAGACAGCCACTTGGCGACGTTCACCACACCAACGTTCACAGCGGCCATCAACGGCGCCAAACGACCCCAAACAGGTTCCGCGCCACCCAGCGGGGCGAAAGACACACGCGCTGTGCACGGCGGCGGCGCCAGGAGACACCGGCGAAATAAAGACATGGTTGTCTTCGCCGCCGCCGCCGCCGCCGTCAGACTCGACGACGAGGCGGTACGCGGAGGTAATTGCATTTCCATACGCTGCAGCCCGCCCCATAAATAAGCAGAAACGATACCGCAGGCAAGGGCGACCTTGGCGCGAGCGCCGCCTCAACGGTAACAGCACACGCGCGGCCCATCCGGGAGCATCGCCCGTCCGCTGCGGCGACGCGCCCGCCGCCGTTCAACTGTTCACGCAGCCCCACAGGTCTGGATTTAGAGATTGATGAATGCGAACGCGTCAACTGCTAAGGTCATTAGTCCGGTAAGTGTAATGCATGTTTTAAATCGCTGTAGGTGGCGGTGATCTTCTCCCGGGGAATGGTGAGATCCCGCGCCGACCAACACGTCGGCTTGCGGGTTTTTTCTTAAGCCTGGTATCTTCCACCAGCAAAGCACCCCTCCAACCGAGAGAAACCCACTGGACTCCCGGCATGTGAGGAAGTGTAGTACATGTGCGTGTAAGTAAGGGGGTGAGGATAGGACAAGGAAGAGGAAGGACAGATCGCGCGCGGTCAGTGGCCCGTTTGCTAGGGAACTATCACATTCGCCTCGCGTTAATCGGAGAAGGCCACGAAAGCTACTAGAGTAGCTGGCTCCTTAGAATTCTGTTTCCGACATCGGCTGACTTCGACCTACGTGTGAACTAGTATCGAAAATCTAAATTTAGAACCAAGTGACCTGGCCCTAGCTGTGCATGTAAGTGTGCTTGTAAATAAGGGGTGAAGATGGAAGCAAGGAAGAGGAAGGCCGAAAGGACGTGCGCGGTCTGTGGCCCGTTTGTTAGGGAACTACTCTGGCATTCGCCTCGCGTTAATCGGAGAAGCCACGGTGCTACTGAGTAGCTGGCCCTTAGAATTCTGCTGTTTCCACACCAAGGTTGAATTTGACCTACGTGTGAACTAATGAAAATCTGTAAATTTAGAGTCAAGTGAAAATTCTGGGCCCCGAAGCTTGTGGCATAAGCAGTTATTGTAAATAAGGGGGTGAAGATAAAGCAAGGAAGAGGAAGGAAAGGACGTGCGCGGTCTGTGGCCCGTTTGTTAGGGAACTACTCTGGCATTCGCCTCGCGTTAATCGGAGAAGCCACGGAAAGCTACCAGAGTAGCTGGCCTCTAGAATTCTGTTTCCGACACCGGCTGAATTTGACCTACGTGTGAACTAGTATCGAAAATCTAAATTTAGAGTCAAGTGAAAATTCCGGCCCTAGCTGTGCATGTAAGTGTGCTTGTAAATAAGGGGGTGAAGATAAAGCAAGGAAGAGGAAGGAAAGGACGTGCGCGGTCTGTGGCCCGTTTGTTAGGGAACTACTCTGGCATTCGCCTCGCGTTAATCGGAGAAGCCACGGAAAGCTACCAGAGTAGCTGGCCTCTAGAATTCTGTTTCCGACATCGGCTGACTTCGACCTACGTGTGAAGTTAGTGTCGAAAATCTAAATTTAGAACCAAGTGAAAATTCCGGCCCTAGCTGTAGCGATGCTGTAATTCTTTTTCTTTTTTCCCTCATTCTTCAACCCTTTCGATCAGATTTGGCCTGACTTCGGTGCCTTGCTATGCGGCCGGAATTTTTTCTACATCACGAAGTATGCGTGTTACGTCTCAACAAACGCCGGTAAGAACTTTCATCTCACGATCAGTTCTTCCGGAAGAACAGAACAAATTCCAGCAACCAATAAGTTCGCATTTTAACAGCAGCTGCCACAGATAGCCTCTCACATTAAAAAACCAAACCTTTGTGGTTTGAAATGTTCTTCTGACCTACAGATCTTCACTTACGATATCCAAGATACACACACCAGCACATCCGGAAACGCAGATAGAAAAACGATGTTTATTAACTTCCCCGATCATTCATATTTGACAAGAAGCACTCTCTTCATACATTACAGTTATTAATACCCATGTGGGCAATGCCTCCTGGCAAACTCGATAGTTTACGCATAAAAAAAGCTTCTCAAGCAGCCACTTCAAGAAACGCGACACATCGCGGCCTAAAACAATTGACGAATTTCGTTCCTAAAAAACAATTGTAAATTTTCCTTACATGTGAAGGTTTGCTCCACGCCTCCGAATCACTAGGTCAAAAATAACCCAAATATCTACTGTAGTAATATTGACACACGCATGAACATTTTTTATTTGTTTTCAATCCTAAGGTACTTGGAACCAAAATTGTTTTAACGCTCTTGATGTCATGAGATGTTTGGTAACCTCACTCCTAATAAATGCTGTGTGAGCAACCGCTACACCGGTGAAAATGGTGGGTAACTAGTAACTTAATTCTACTGACTTTCCTTGTTTAACATTTAAAATAACGACTCATACCAAATATTAAAGCGAAATGTTAATGAGAGAAAAGAATTGTCTAATTAAGAACTACCCACATATAACTTAATAGAGGGTATCCATCAGAACACCCATGACGGTCATTGACCGTCCAGGGTCGACCAAAATGAGTAATCCTCCTATAATTCCTTGCCATTTTCGTTCTGGATGTTTCAACGTAATTGATCACATGAAAGAGCTCTAGAGTGTAATGAGGATAATAAACTGAACTGTATATAAATATCTCTCATCCTCCTTCAAGTGTGTCTCGGTCACAGGTTTCCCGAGAGACGCACGAGACAAGAGGCCCTTTAGACGCACTTTTTTGCACTTTGTACTCGGAAGAGAAACGAAAAGTGATGTGAAAATTATTCCGGCACCGCTGCGTGCATTACGCGGGTCACGCTGCCACGAAGGCAAATGCAAATGGCGTATTTTCCTCGACATGGAAAAGGAAGTCTGGCATTTCGACGAGAGCCAGTGAGACGGCCGTTTTATGCGCGCTAATCTGTCGGAACGAGTCATTACGTCCACAGCTAATGATCCGCATTAATCACGCCCAAATCACAGAGCAAATCCTCATTAAATATTTTTATAAGCTGACATGTTTGCCGATGGCTTATTAGAACGAGTACTGACTCACTGCCTCGCTATGAAAGGTTGCGGGTTCGAACCTCACCCTGTCCATAGATTCAAGTCGCTTGGCCTTCGTGTGCGTGGTGTTGCAGAGAGATATGTTGCTTTTTACTCCAAGCCAAAATAATTTTAAAAGGACGAGAAACATGAATTGCTTCTAAGCAATAAAACGTGCCCTTTGTGACTAATTCTAAATATTGCGAATTTTGACTCACCACTTTAGGACATAACAGCAGATACCAAGTCATCACTCTGAAAAGCTTTTCCAGTCTCCTGAAAACAATCTTGGGATCTTACCTGTAACAAAGAAACATTTACATTTAATTAGATTAAGATATAAATTTATAATTATCATCAGAGTCTTAAAAGAATCTCATAACCTTTGACACACGAAACCAATTTCGATATAAATAAATGTGTTAGAATGAGACCTACATAATTTTTAAATGTAGCAAAGATCAAGATCATGTAATGCTCTACAATATTTGAATCAATTAATATAATTGCATCTGGGAATATTAGCATCAAACTCTAAACGACAATATCATATGACGTCCTCTCCACATATCTCCATGAAATCTGTGAGTGCAAATGTGCACATATACTCCAATAAGCATTCATCGCATGAGCGTTTATAAACAAGCAATGACTACACGGATATTCAAACAACTCGCATAAAAAAATTTATATCACGTAATAAATTAATCAAATTATCAAGAGGAAAGTCAATTGCTATTCATTTGATTCTTTTCCGATTACAATTTTCCGTTAAATTGTCAGTTCTAATGTTATTTTCAATCGTTTCATTTTCCAGGAAACGACTTTTCACACATTTCACGAGCCGTTGGAACGGAAGACACGGAACATTTCGTCGTCACATTTAAGCAACTGGCGTCTTGCGCTCGTCGCCGACCGGAAAGGGAAAGAGAAAGTATTATTGTGGGAGACTGGCATTTGCAAGCTGTAATTTGCTGACAGCATGACGCATAATTGAGACAATGACGACACTGTGGGTCGACGCAATGGCTTCGCCTTCGACACCGTTGCCCATCGTTGAAATCCTTAACAGGGAAGAATAGAACAACTATTCAATAATTTAGAAATCTATGTCACAGAGTGAACATTTCTTTGCGTTAATTATTAGAATTGGGATTTTGGAAGTCTTGCTACTTCTTGAATTCACAAAGATAATCGTGATTGGTACACTGGTGGTTGGTACATTGGCGATTTTTCCCACCCTTTTCGTCATTTGAATTCTACTCTTCGGTTCGTCCTACGGAACAGTTAGAGTCTTCCTGATCTACTCTAAAATGATTCTTCCTGATCTACTCTAAAATGATTCTTCCTGATCTACTCTAAAATGATTCTTCCTGATCTACTCTAAAATGATTCTTCCTGATCTACTCTAAAATGATTCTTCCTGATCTACTCTAAAATGATTCTTCCTGATCTACTCTAATCTAATCTACTCTAATATTCAGTTTTCCAATTAATGAATTTGCATTTCCATTAATAAATTTGTTGTTCTTGAATAATGTGCGTGCTATATTTTGGAAAAGTATTTTGTGTCATTTGTTCAGCTGCATTCCTGCTGATGCACGCGACTAAAAATAATAATAGGTGTAATATTCTAAAGGTTTGATACTTGTAAAATTGAAATGTTTTGTTTAGGGATTCGCTTTCGAGAAAATTTTGTTTTCCTGTATCGAATTTTTAAAATATTTAATGAAAAACATCTGTTCAACGGAGGAAACACATCATAAATTATGAATGGAAAATAAATCTTTACAAATGTATGTATTTTGAACCTCGCAGCAATATCACAGCAAATCGAACGGTATTGAAACATTTCGAAGAAATATTTGTTATTTTATAATTTATTATAGATTGTCTTACGAATTATGCTGTTTCTTTCTTGTATCGAATATGTCGCTGTCATCGCATGTACACAATGGAATTATTCAACGCCGCACAAGTATCTTTCATCGTTAAAAGTGATCGTTAAAAAATCAGTTCAGTCGGAGACTGAAAACCGACAAGTGACACGAGAATCAGGAAACACAGAGAGCTATAATGCAAATTGGAGATTCAGTGAATTTACACGTCCGTCAAAATCTTAACGGCGAGAGTTAATTATGTATGGGTGTTCAGTCTTTGTCAACAGCATAAAATACGAGAGCAGCGTTAACGAGTGCTC
This sequence comes from Teleogryllus occipitalis, assembly GCA_011170035.1. Classification (NCBI taxonomy): domain Eukaryota; kingdom Metazoa; phylum Arthropoda; class Insecta; order Orthoptera; family Gryllidae; genus Teleogryllus; species Teleogryllus occipitalis. The sequence continues at coordinate 154,146 of BLKR01002757.1, forward strand.
CCACGGCAGCGCTACTGTCAAAGCGAGAAGGATACGGACGCATTTTATAAGGGGCTCGCGTGCAAAGTGGTAATACTATAGGCCTAAGGACATGCGTGTGGCTGGAGCGTGGCATATCTTTCCAGCTATTTCGTGACTTTGCTCAGTTTACCTCGCAGAACTGCATTTCTCCGCTGAATAGAGACACTGATTAAGCCAACTCGTTTCGACCGGTCACAATAGCACGGCACAGAAGAGGTCAACCATTTATTTACGCAATTCTATTTTGAACTTCTAGATTTCAACGGAACATCTGATTTCGTAGATAGTAGCCAATGTGAAGTGAAAAAGAAGGCAAACATTAGTAATTTAATGTATGTTTCATTGTAATTTCGTCACACAATACCAGATATTTTAAATATTAAAATCAAGAAGTAACATAAAATTAATTTGACATTCCCTATTTCCCACCCCCCGGGGGGACTCAAGGACAGCGTGCTAGCTTTATGTGCGTGGTCCCGTGTTCGATTACCGGCCGCGACAAAATGAAGCTATAGCTTTCTAATACAAAACGTCTCCGACTCTACAGCTGTGGGACGAAAGAAAGGTAAGGCTGGCCAAATGAGCCAGGTAAGGTGATGGGAAGACGTCATGCTAGCCACATGGAGGATTTCCCGTACCCCCAGGAGCAAATAATAAATAAAAACGGCTCAGCCCTGCGAACACCGCTCACTGGCAATAGTTGGATTAATCAGAAATTAAACCCCAAATACATACGTACATACATACTCCATGCCCTTACTTCAATAAGAAGTTGGTAGAAGAATAATTACACAAAGTTATTGAGGTGGATTAAGACAAAAACAATTTTAAAAACCTTTTCACGACTAATATTCTTTAACCTCACAGTTAAGCGAAAAGCAACGGTCCCGTTAATGAACGATGCCTTAAACGCAACCTCACATTATCCACTGTTTCTCTATATAAAATGCAACCTCATTACCTCCAAACAGAAGACAAGAAGAAAATGTTCAAGTCTTAGAATAATGAAGGTAGAACTGTTAAATTTCTAGGAAACATTACAAGGAACGTGAAGGTGGGGCAAAGAAAGGTCCAGATTTCCAGAAATACAGAACGATATGTCTTTAACCGAGGTCATACAGGACAAGATTTGAGTTAAGAAATTGCCTTGCTCAGAAACTGTGCAACAGACTTTTAATCGTCACGTCATCATTTCTATCTCCTATTGAGGTGTGTTGCTTATTAGGTGATTGGTTATCACAATAAAAAAATCATAAAAACAAAAGCGGGAAGCTGTGTTCTTTTATACGTCTGAAAGTAATCAGAATGTCGATTCTCATCAGTACTCGCGAATCGAATCACGAGTTAACTGTTCGCCTACCTATTCCCCACCTAGTCTTTCCGCTTCGTGAATAACTTCGCGTTCATGTAGCAATTGTACAGCTAGCTGAAATTCTCGTAAGTTTTTTTCTGACAGGATTCGCTCCCGCGCCTTTTGATCGTGTTCAGCGGCTGTGTTTTTTGTGCGAACCGCACGAACACTGAGCGCTCTCCGCGGTTTCGGCGATCGGACGTGTGGAGGAGTCAACATAACTCGTACTCTGTTCCCGTTAGGCTCTTCTCATCCCTCGAAGGAACACGAAGATTTCTCGTCAGATGGTCACGAATACATCTACAACGGCTACAGCTCACGAATTGACTAGAGCGGCTGAGGTGGCTCAGGGCATCTACTGATGTCATTGCAGGGAAATGCTTTCCCCTTTCCAGAAATGAGACATTTGAACAAACATCCTTAATGTTTACTATTTTATCTTATCTATCATTTCACCTTCTCCCAGTATAAAAAAATATCGGGAGATGTGGCTCAGCATCAACTGGTGTCATTGCAGTGCCTCTAACCGGGAGGTTCGAGGGTTCGCGTCCCGAGAGGCAGAATTTTCGACACTAGTTGCGTAGCTAGGTCGAGTTCCACCGCTTGCTGGATGAGAATTCAAGCAGTCGGCTGCTCTGATTGGTAGTTTTCCGTGGTTTCTCCAATCAACTTCAGACGAATACCGAAGCAATACCCTAATAAACGGACCGTGGATCCTTCGTCTTCCTTGTCCTATCCTCTCCCCTTAATTACACACACACAAAGCACTCCACTGCCACACATGTCGCGAGATACGCCGAGAGCTTAGAGCTTGTTCTGGCTGAGGAGGTTTTCTTCATTGGTGGGAGATACCTGAACAGGAAAACCCCGCAAACCAACGCGAAGGTTGGCACCGGATCTTTCTATCCAGCGATAATAAAAACATGCATTTCACTTAAAGGACGTATGACTGCAGCAGTTGAAGTGCCCGCAAACACGAAATAATCAATCACGAATAGTCCAGAAGCTCTAGCGTAAACGCTCATGGGTGCCGTTATCGTATCAGAATGTATTTAAAAAGAATGACAAACTTCTGGATATAAATCACAGCTCAAACAAGAAACAGTACTGTTAATATTCGCCTGACAGGGCGGTGTGTCATGTTTATCACGGTGAACTTCGTGAGTTTATTCAGCATTTATTATTTCAGAAGCTATCAACGTATTTTGATGTTCGAAGAACTGAACGATCAATGCTCAGCGGTAAAGTTATAGCAAGTGTAAAAACGTAGTGTGGATCCTACCAAATGGAAGTGTGCAAGACTTCAATATCTTGAAGAACACAAATGAACTGATTACTTTACTACTTGAAGCGCTTAAAAGATTTTGGGTTGTTCCTGTACGTTTTTGAGTTCGCAATAATGCCTCGTGCAAAACAAAATTTAGAATTCAATACTACCGTTCTCAATTTATTCAACGTTTTACGATCCTTTCATAGATTAATATAGAAGAGTTTTATTCTGATTTTATTGTAAGATAATCTTGTAAGATATTTCCTTCCCCTATTCCGTCAATGGACACCACGATTACATTTAAATACAGTGGTTAATAGGTCGTTCGACGTACGGAAATTGTAAAAATTTGAACATCTTTGAAATTTCTGAAGGAAGATTACCAATAATTTAAAGACAAAATTGTATAATTTTAAAATAAAATATTTTTTAAGTATTCAGACTTCTTGAAGTTCAAGAAAATTATGAATTATTGGTGGATTTCTTTATGAAAATATTCCAACGTACTTGAATTATTCGAATAATTTATTTGTAAGAGCCATGTCGCTGTTTTTCTGTTTGCGAAATTGCAGTAGATATAGTGAAATAGTGCTTTTTATTTCGCTAATCTCTTGGATGGTAAGTGGAAGATATGAAGGTAAATGGGTAATTGGAGAATAGTAAGGTAAATGGGATTATATTAGGAAAATTTTCCAATGTATTACACTTAAACCAAAACTAATTGAACTATACAATTGCAAGCGCAAAACAATATAAACGCAGAGTAGTGTAAATAGTTTATTATATTTCATCTCAATCACCAGAAACAAAAATAAGCAACTGTACGACCGAACACAGCAATAAGTGCAAAACAAAAATTCGTGAAAATTCTTAGTAATAATCGTGTTTAATTATCACATCAATTACAGGAAATATTCATCGAAATTACCTATACATGAACATGATACGGGCACTTCTAAAACCGACGGCAGGTTTTTGCCTGAACTCTCCGTTTAGAAACGAGATCACAGAACGGACGAAGTTTTGTTTAATGCATCTCGCAAGTTGTTTGTTCCTTCGCGAAGCAGGTTAACGACCGCCAAGGCAGACAGACCCCTCCCCATCTCCACCCGAATCGATCCACGGGCTTGCGAGGAGGGATTTCTTAGGGTACTGGTTAGCGAGGAGGAACTCGTTCAGGAGGTATTTGTTCTGGGGGCATCAACGATGGTGCAAGAGACCTCACTCTGCCCTCTAACTCAATCGCCTCCTCGTTCTCCACCACCGTTTTTTCTGGGCACGTCAATACACGTTATCAAGTCATTAGTCTCGTTAGTGCAGTGAGTATTTTATTCCGGGAGATGGCGGTATTAATCTGGATGGTGAAATTTGGGGCCAACATACACGTCTGGGGGATTTCCCTCTCTATGTATCTCCTCCAGGGGGCACTGCCCCAGTCAGAACAAACTCTAAGCTTCCGACATGTGTGCTGGTGCAAGTAAGTTTATGTGTGTAAGGAGAGAGGATAAGGCAAAGAAGAAGGTAAGACCCCACGCAGTTCGTGGCCCGTTTTTTAGGGTACTACCCTCACATTTGCCTGGTATTGATCAGAGAAACCACAGAAAACTGTCAGAGCAACCGGTTGCTAGAATTCTCCTTTAGATAGCGGCTAAATTCGAACTAGCTATACTCTAACCGGTATCGAAAATCTCTCATCTTCTGGACTCGAACATGTTTACCGTTGCTTGCGATGAACAAAGCCTTAGAGCAACGAATAGGCCACTGAGCTATTGCAGCCGACGCTCTCACCTGATGTTGCAAGTTGATGGCGCCTGAGGTTGGGAACCCCTGGCTGCACAGCGGCTCGGGCGATAGTGCGCGCGCAGGTAACACGAGAGGCCTGAGACGTGGCCGCGATGCGATCACGCGCTCCGGTCCAGCAAGCGCGCCTCCGACTCAGCCCCCGCCCCGCCCCTCTCCCCCCCCTCACTCAGCCCCCCTCCTCGCTCCGTCCACTCCTCGCTCCCTCCACTCCTCGCTCCGTCCACTCCTCGCTCCCTCCACTCCTCGCTCCCTCCACTCCTCGCTCCGTCCACTCCTCGCTCCCTCCACTCCTCGCTCCCTCCACTCCTCGCTCCCTCCACTCCTCGCTCCCTCCACTCCTCGCTCCCTCCACTCCTCGCTCCCTCCACTCCTCGCTCCGTTCCACTCTCGCCTCTGTCCCGTGCCTCCGTTTCCGTGCCGCTCTTCCCCGCCCGTTTCTGTCCCCTTCCCCCAACTCACGAGTTCGTCTTTGCTCGCGCCACCACTCTCACCCTCTCCCTCACCCCAGCCCTTGCCCTCTCATTCTTTCATTTGGACCTGCACCTCTGCCGTCCTCACAGTCTCTTCAACTTGACCCGCCTTCGAGTATACAATATTCGGCCAATATAACATGACCTATTACTAAAGCATATGGATACATGGTAATGTTGAATGCACTTATTTCATTAGATATTCTTTAGAGCTCGTTACATGAGGGAATGAGTCAAGATAAGCAGTATCTGTGTTTTATTGTAAAATCCGTTCAAAATATTGAATGGATTGTTTTCAACTAGATCAACGGAATGAAAATAGTAATGATCGCAAAAGTTGCGTGAGTCAAGGTAGTTACGTTAGCATAGCAAAAGTCGACGACAATTTCATAAGACGAATTGTACTCTCTCAGATTTGTAAGTCTTTGGCGAGGCACCGACACTTCGACCTCCGCAATTAACATAAACCATTGTTGAGCTCGGTTAACGCAAAAGTTCCAATGCATTTTTCACCAAAATACATATGAGGCTTATCTTCACTCATTTCCCTCGAGTAACTACTACTAACACATTTGTATTTAGTTAACACACTTTTCTATTTATCTACATGCTTATTGCGTTCTATTATCTGCAAGACATTCTCTTTATAATTTTGTCAGATTTTTGGAATGTTGAGGTATTTTGTTTTATAAAGCTAATACTAGAAAGAAATATATAGTTAACAAGAACAGTATAGCATTTTGAATTGTTAACATCTAAGCGAAAAGAAGTCAATTATTTTGAAATAATGAATGAGTGTGAAGCCAAATGAAGTGGTTGATCAGTGCACAGAATCTTTAGTTTACGTAAGCTGTACGAATCATTGCATTTTTCATTTCTACAGGAATCACCGTTACCTCTCGCAACATATACTTACATCACCATTATCATGAAAGACTTGGCTATCTTCAGTAATGAGGAAACGTATTAATACGGATTCTACATTCGTCTATCATTACTACCCTTTTCAATCGACATATAAGTCGCCAGCATCATGGTCACCTAGATCAGAGAGTACTTCTCGGTATGCAAGGTGAACTTGTTAAGACAGCAATAAGCTCGAGTATGAATAAATTATTTCGCATAAGTAAGAAACAAATGGTAATGCATTAGAATAGAAATGTCAATATTAATTCCTCTCGGGCATTAGTTATACGTATTTTATTCCCTCCGTATATCCTCAGAATCTGGTACAAACAAGTTCCCATCTCTTCTCCTTCTGGGGTTCTAAAGGTATCGGCACATTTCGCATCTCCATCGTCTACTCGAGTCTTTCTAGATCAAGAAGGATGGTCGCATGAATCAGTCCATCTCGTGGCTCTAAGGCGAGAAGGAACAGGACGGGAGGACAGATGGCACATGATCTCCGACCCGTTGTAAAGGGTGTGAAAATGAAATTTTGAGTCTGTGCTGTCTACGTTTTCTCGAGGAATTGTGCATGCGAGATTTTTATTACGATACCAGAATCTAAGGAGTATGGCCACACCAGAAATGATGGATACGTGATTAGCAAGATACGATATGAATGGTGACACAATGGTGGAACGAGAGGCAGTGAACACGAGTCGCGAACCCACTTTGTCTTCTTGCAAATTTCACAGTATGGATTCTTGAGTGAATCGACCGAAAATTTGAACCCCTAGTCCACGCTGCGGAAGGCGAGCGGTGTAACCTGCACAGGCAACCTTGCATGTGATACTGAAATACCTCTGTACACGTTTTCATCCTCTCCTCACCAAAACCCAGGTATCCGCGAAGCCTCCCCGAGCCCAGCCCGCCAGCCCGGAGGCTGGCATCGGCGCGCGGCGTGCCTGGCGCGCCACGTGCGGTCACGCATCGAGCGTGCGCGTGACCCGCGGATTCCCTCTCCCCCTCCCCGCCCCACCCCTCTCACGGGCCGTCCGGGCGAGGTTTATGCTCCTCTCCACGGCGGAGCCCCGGGAGCCCCACGGCTATCTGCCACTGCCAGCCGCGCACACGCTCCCACGCCCGCCCGACCCCTCCCCTGCCCCGTGCCGCGTCCGCCTCAGCCTACACTTCATGCCGCAGCGCCCCGCCCCATCCCGTCTCGCTCGCGCGTTTCTCGTCCGCCGCTCAATCCTGTCTCGTGTTGTTGCCTCTTTGCTGCGTCCTACCTATTCCTCGCCACGACCAACCTCCACCCCATCCCACTCAGCTTCCCCCCACCCCGCCCCGTCCCGTCTCCTCCACGCTCCAACCTGCCTGCCGTTCCGCCTCCTCCCCGGAACAAAATGCCTCCTTCTCGCCATAACCCGCCTCCTTCCTGCATCATATTCCTCCTCTCCTTTACATTTTCCTCACGCACACCGACCATTATCTTCTCCACTGCTCCACCCCCTTCCCCTGTTTTCTCTTCTGCTCCACTCTGTCCCGTCTTTTCCATAGCCCGATCGTGTTTTTCTCTTTTTCCTGTGTTCTTCTTCGTCCCATTCCGCCCTTCATTGACCTCCGCTTACTCCCTTCTCGTTCTCCCCTCTGCCCACCTCTCCACCCCAACTTCACTTCCCTTTCCTCTGCACGGTTCAATGCCGCACACTCTCCTTCATTACGTCCCGCAGCGCCTTCTCCATCCGTCCCAGCCATGCCTCCTCATTCGCCCCGCCTCGCCTCGCTTTCTCTGCTTCGCCCGTTCTCGACATTCGCTCCGTCTCGCCTTCCTTTGCCATCTTGTCCAAAGCGTGCCGCCTCCCCGTCCCAACCCGTGAGCCCCACCTCCATCTCCTTCGCGCTCCGCACTTCATCTCGCCCCAGTCCATCTGCTCCTACTCCTCTTTACACCTCTATCTTTATCCCGTGCTGCTACACCTAACTCCGACCATCTGGACCTTCTCTCCGACTCCGCGTCCTCCACTCCAAACCACCTTAGGGGCCGTCCATAAATTACGTGAGGTCTTTATGGGGGGAGGGGGTCAAGCGAATCTCATCTAATCTTACGTGGAGGAGAGGTGGGGTCTCGGCAAATATTACGTACTTTTTCGCTAAAAAACAGTGCTAAATTGCCAGAAAACTGAGGCAATTTAAGTAAAACATGTTTCTATACTAATATATTGCTAAATCTTGCACAGTAATTGTTATCGCGGTTATGTGAATGCTACGATAAGTAGCATAGTATACTGAGAAAAAGAACCTAACAAAAATTCCAAACTTTTATCATAAATTACATAAATCTCATTTCCTGTATTTTTATAGAAATTTTAAAGAAAAAATAACGAGCGTTTTTAGAAAGTGCAATAATATATATTGTAATTCATTTACACTATTTTTTTAATACTAGTCATATCTCGTCTCAAATAAATATAATTAAGCAAATTATATTTTTTAATTAAACGTCAATGCAATCAATCACAAATTAACGTATTTACATTAACAAAACGCATTTTGAAAAATCTCACGTGATATTAGAAAGGGGCGAGGGGTCGAGCCAAATATTACATCTCACCAAGGGTAGAGGGCAAGTCGAAAAAAAAAATCGCCTCACGTAATGTATGGCCGGCCCCTTACCCCGCCTTCTCAATTCAATTCATTGATTCTTTGTTTCTCGTGGCGAGGCCCAGGCCATCAGGCCTACTCTTCCGCCTGACCGCGAATGTTTCGGTAGGCTCCTTTCGCCATTTAACGGCGTCAGAAGGTATCACTCAGGCGGCAAAACAAGCCATATGAAATTAGCTTACATACTTCTTTTAAGCTTGACGATATTTTACGTGCAGTAAATCCACACGTGACAGGCAACTTTATTCCCTCTCCGAAGGAAGATGTACGATGGATTTTTTCAACTTAAAAAACCCACGGCTTCGATCGAATTTCAACTCGCGAACTTCAGTTTACCAATTTGATACGCTAACCGCGACATCACCGAAGTCGCTCCTCTCCTCCTCCTCCTCTTTCTCCTCCTCCTCCTCAGTCTCCTCATCCACCTTGCTCCCCTCCACATGTCCCTCTGCTCCGCTTCCTCCTGCATTCCGTTCTTCCATATCCTCCATCCCGGTACACAACCTTCTCCACCCCCCACCCGCTGCATGTGGTCCCTTCCCATTCTCCGTCCAAATCCGCTTCTCCCTTGCGCTCCCGCCAGCCAATCACGCCCCACCACAGCCCCAGAGGACAAGGGGCGCCACGAGTACAGTAGGCCTTCTCTCCTTTTCCCTCCACCTTCCGAAACCAACAGAGGCGAAGATCGCGACCGAAATAATGGGAGTTCCACAAGGTGAAAAATTAAAACTTAGGGAAGGTGGTATAACAATAAGGAACTCTGAAAGGATTACGATTGATCATCATCTACAGAGCACCGTAGAGAAATAATATCAGATGACGATACAATTTAGTGACACACGATTTTTCCTACTTGAAGCATAGTTCACATTGTGTACGTCACATACTTTGTGCAATGATCTACAAAATCTCATAATATTAGTTTTTATTATCACATCTAAATATTTCAGTAGCTTTAAATATATATTGATAACAGTACTGTTTTTACGAGTTAACATTTTAGCAATTTGAGGGGGCAGGATTACAAAAGTTAAAAATTTAATGGAACTCTTGCACTTTTGTATTAATGATGGTGCCTATTAAATATTTGTATACACAGAAATATTTTACGTCTAATTCTATATCAAAAAATTTACCATTTCTGGTGGTCAGTAGGAGTAACCAACGCACAGACATTTTTTAAGTGCTGCGTACTAGTGGTGCATAGTAGTATGGTTCTAGCACACATTTCGACATAATGTTAACTATAGGGATGAGCGGTAAGCGAAAAGTTTCTTTCTCTTAGTGTTCATATTCACTCATTACATATTCGCATTTTTAAACAAGTGCTTGACATAATTTAAATATTTTAAATTATAGGATAAATTGCAAGAGAAAGAAATTGCTGGCTTCAATATTGAACGTGTAGACAAGGTTCAAAAAATAATTTGAACTTTTGTGATTTTCAAAACTTTAGAGTTTTTATTAAATTCAAAACAATACAATTTTTAAAAATGCACTTTATTTTATCCGAGAAAATAATTAAAATTTACAGTCATTCTCTCAGAAAATGTTGAAAATGCCACAGAGACTGCATGTAAAGTACCCCCTCCCCCAAAAAAGAAATAACGCGTATTAAATTTCAGCTTTAAAACGTCTAATCTGACGGATACATACACGCATAGTTATGAATCTCCTCTCCACCTACATCAATATTTGGAAAAGCGCTAATAGGCATTAATCCTGACGTGAGTGCAGAATCGCGGAACAAAAGAACCTTAAACAATGATTTTGCAACCGAAAATTTGAGATCGTTTTGTTCAGGTGATTCCAATTTATACTATTGTTGTGCTGTTTTCAGCAGCAATGTGTTAAAGCCCAGACATGAATTTCTAAAGACCTCAAGATGAAAGTACGTAGACCTATAGATAAAACTAAAATTATTATCTGTCTGGCTTCAAAACAATTATTTATTTTTCATATTATCAAGTATATCAAGTATATGTACGGAGAGTAAAGTAGTCTATATATTTTATTTTTTTAATGAATACAAAACTTACGTCCAAAGAAAAATCTTCGAAATTTTCAACTTTCAGATATACCCTTGTCATATTAAAATAATTGTATCAAAACGAACAGATGTCGTTTATGAAAGATAAGATCGCAACGTTATATTCTATCGTAAGTAGTAGCTTTCAATAGAAATATCGCGTCGAATCAAACAACACAACATTCCGAGCCACGATCCGGCATTCGCCTCCCATCCTTAGGTCATGCGCTACAGCGGCCCACTTGAGGCCGGAAACATTCAGGTCAACGGCAGCGGCGCGGCGCAGCGGCGGCGAACAGTGGGATATCTCAGAGCACGAAAGGCGACAACAATTTAATAAAAAATATAAGTTGAAATTTCAGTGAGGGATAATCACCATGGCGAGTCGGAACCCAGCTGTGGTAACAGAACGACATGGGTACCCCCAAAGAACTCAGGAAAGACTTGGGTACCGCCAAAGAACTCAGGAACGATGTGGGTACCGCCAAGGAACTCAGGAACGACCTGGGTACCGCCAAGGAACTCAGGAACGACGGAGGTACGGTCAAGGAACTCAGGAACGACGTGGGTACCGCCAAGAACTCAGGAACGACGTGGGTACCGCCAAGAACTCAGGAACGACGTGGGTACCGCCAAGAACTCAGGAACGACGGGGGTACCGACAAAGAACTCAGGAACGACGGGGGTACCGACAAAGAACTCAGGAATCGTTGGGCGTTCAATCCCCCACCATAAGCTAGAACAGAGATACTAGGCCTCTTTTGGAGTGGGTTAGCAGGAATTAACAATAGTAACGACGTGAGTACCATCTATGAACCGAGAACCAAAAGTGCGTTCCTATTCTTCCACCAGAGCTGGAACTGAGGTTCTAGCCTGTTTTGGAGAATTAGCAAAAGTACTACAACTAACGACGCGATGCCGTAGAGACACACAGGAACGAGGCTGGCGTATCCAATGCTCCACCAGAGCAACAAAACCGCCCTATCTCCTCCCTATTGTGGAGATGAGCAGAAAGTAATAAACGTAATGTTGTGGGTACCTCTGAAGAATACCAGAAGCGGATACCAATCCTCCACCAGACCTAGATCCGAGGTCCTAGCTCCGCGGAAAAGCGTTGTTTTCGCCTAAGTCGTCCCACTGTGTGTGGGGCTGGTGGGCGGCCGCCCTTTCGCCCGGCGGCTGTGGGCCGGCGGTCTCGGATTATCGGCAAGTCCGACGCCGCGTAATAAGTGGCGTGCCCGGCCTGGGAGAAAACCAGTTCCTTCTCCGCTAACCGCTGATGAAAGTTCTCCCTGTGCCGCCCTTCCCCGTTACACGGGGACCTGGAAACATCCTCGCTCTATATTGCGCATTAGCGAATTAAGGGGAGAGAAAACTGCGTTCAAGTTAATGTTGCCGACGGATTTCAGATGCACGGGTTGGATGTACTTGTACTATACGGATAAATGAAAAAGACACAAGGCAACACGGTTCACGAATAAGACTATAAATATATCAGTAAGTCATAACATGAGTCAATGGATCATGATGAAAGTAAAAGTGGTGAAAGAAGAGTGCGAAGATTTCCAGATGATTGTTTTAGGAAAGAGAGAATCTTCCATCGCCATGTATGTTCAAATCAGTAATGTAGCTTCTGTGATACTAACACGTTTCAAATAATGCTCATAATATGTCATCACTTCTAGCAGATTGTAAAGATCCATGATTTTATTATAAGTGGCACACCTCTTAATCAATTCATTGGTACTAGTAATTCATAGACTCGAATGCGATTGTTTCATTTTAACGTTCCTCTGCGGTGAATTAATGATCTGTCCCGAAAACACTTTATATTACTCATGTTCTATCATCTTATTCGAAAAGAAAATGAATAAAACCCGGGTAACAAAGTAATTTGAAATGTGATTCAGGCTCTATTATTATATTTTTGTAAATTATTCTCCCTGAATTATTATTTGTATAAATTATTCACCTACGCTTCATTTCACTACAAGCACGTAATGCATAAATCTCTTAATAAAAAATATCTCAATTCACTTTCCCGAAATCACTAGACGTGAACGGATACTGAAAATCAATCGCAAAATTTTATGGATATAGTGGAAACAAATTCAAATACATTCTTGATATCTGACAGACAAATCGGTTACACTTTGGTCTTATTGTTAGGAAACATGGCTTACGTACAAGTCACAGGTCACAGGTCACTCCTATTATAAATCTCCCTTGATTCAATAACAATGGAATCTGCGCTCTTGCATCCATAGTCCTGTGTTTCAAATTACCTCAGCATGATTACGTTTCGTCATTGTACATTTACTTGGGGCTTAGGCGGAACCTTTGCTGATTCACGTTAATTTGTTCTTAGGGTCAGGTCAGATCACTCGCAATATACCCAGCAATGCAGAACGCAGTAACGTACTGACGTCCCTCCAACAAATTGCCTGAACCCTAGATGTACACAACTAAAACACACGGGCTCCACCTTAAGAAGAGAAAAGCGTGAGAGATCATAAGAACCACAGGTGTGGGAGTTGGGGCTCCTGTGTCAACAGAAGATTTATTACGTTGAACATAAAGGGAGAAACGAAGGAAAATCCAGGATTCAAAGCTCTGCAATGAGACTTTCACCCAGACACCTACATTCAGATGGGCCGGGTCTCACATTCTCCTGCGACCTCTGGTGCAGGGCACGTTTTCTACTCGAGCATTTGGCCCGAATGTTATTTGGGGGGAACCGTATATCTCGCCTTGACATCAGCCTGCTCAGCGGTAGTGACATCTTCAACCATTCCTCATGCTAGCTTGCTTTTATCCATTCAAAGCATATCTACTGATCGAAAAACGTTTCTATATTTATCTATTGATCTTGTTTGAAGTAGGTGTGTTGCTTGACATTTCAGAATGTTTGCAAAGGTCTGGCAGGAAAAGGATAATGTAAATTATGTTCTACACACTGAATTATATTTTATAAAGTTTATGTAGACCAGTTTTTTTATTAATTTCCCATTAGACAGAATCCCTCTTTCCCGCCCCCAAACCATCTGCCTGCTTGCTCTTAGCCATTAAACGCACATCTACTGATCGAAACACGTTTCTATATTTATCTATTGAACTTGTTTGCAGTAGGCGTGCAGCTTGACATTTCAGAATGTCTGCAAAGGCCTAGGAGGAAAAGGATAATGTGAGTTATACCTTTTCATAATTACAAAATAAAAACTAAACATTTTTAGTATTCAAAAACATTCACTGAATTATATTTCATAAATTCCATGTACAGTAGGTATTATATAATGTTCTCATTACACAGAATCAACAGGATTATAAAAACGACTGTAAACCTGGAAGCGACATACATTAATAAACTCAGTAAAACCGCTTTTCAAGTTTCAAGGAATCATCATTCTTATTACTTGACACCAATTGAGACTGCTGAGTACATCACGGAGAACAATGCTTCTTCGAAAGGTTATTCCCGGTTGGACACCTACCACCTTTAGAGAGCAGCCTTAAGTAACGATAATTGACAGCATCAACCACGATTGCCTTCTGAGAACATCATTATGTCTATTACCTTCGTAGAGAAATAGAACATGAAAAACACTAGACCCTAAAACAGTTTGTTTTAATGTTCGAAAAAGCGAACAAGAACATTGTCATTGCAGCCCATTATTTCAGAGACTTGGTTCAAAGTTAATTTCTGACATCAAGAGGTGGTCATTGATGTTTCAAGGATAAAATTTAATTTTTCGTAAACAAATCTTCGTTTGCACTTCACAAAATTAAATTTAACTCTGATGTCGCGAGCAAACCTTGAAATGAGACAATTCTAAGTGCCCTGCGTTCCAAGCAATCAAAGGATGTTGCTACTTACGCAAACACAACAGACTGTGTATCCCATTAGCTGTACATAACCGGTCCCGCGTCCGCTTACCAGTGTTTGTGGAAACACGGAAATCCGCTATCCAAACGGGCTCAAGGCGCCACCCTCGTGGACAAGAGGTAACAACTTCCCGCAACAACCGCCCCCCCTCCAATGAAGCAGCAATTGTATCTAAAGCACTCCCAATATTAGCGGAAGTGGTGCAATAACAACATGCAGTAATAAGTGTACAAGCAGATAACAAGGCTCAGAAACTAGCTCTGTAAGCTAAATCGTCTGCGCCTAATGAAGGCTAAAAGAAAGAAGAAAAAAAATCCCGTTTTATATCATACTTGCGATACTACAATAAACTATATGGTACAATGACCTGTCTTCCAGCATTAAAATGATGCCTACGTGAAGACTTAGGCTTCTGCGGCTAGTCTCTTGATGCACTTCGCTGTCCGAGACACGCCGCGACGAAAAACGTCAATGAAGATCAAGAAATATTGACAAATATGTCAGAGCACGAATTTTTGACGCAGCAGAGATAAGGCAGACAAGAGCATCAACAATACTTATATTGTTGTAGAGATGGTGAATAGGTATACGATATATTATAACATACAACTCATACCTATTCTAGTACAATACAAGTACTAAACAAAATTAAATTCTCGAAATAGTAATAAGGCATAATATAACGTATAATACTGAACATAAAAACCTAATTAATTTCTACTTATTGTAATTATTCATACTTATCTTGGAATGTAATCGTAGGACTTCATATACGTTTCCATAGTATTACCCTAATATACTCTAATATCATCTTCTCGTAATGTATCTCCGGCAAATAATGTTAAAGAATAAGTAAGTTGAACTTCATGGGTAAATCAAAATGTAAACGAGTCGCTTTTGTTGCCGATGTAGTAATGATTAAATTAAAATAGGGTCCTTGTATTTTATAGAGTTAATAATAAATGGAGTACGGTTTTAGAAAGCTATTATTTTCAATTAGGATTCTGAAATTGCGGGTTACCGCACGAAAACAGCAATTTTGCAAGAAGTACCATTAAATGAACTTATAGTGGGAATACATCGACATCATGTCCGTAAGGAGGACGTAATGATGGGAAATTTCAATCTAATGAATTAATTTAACTATTTTAGTGAACTAGAATTAGGAACACTATCCATATAGGAGATAATCTGTCTGTAAGGAAAAGAGAAAAATCAAATCTCACTCAATCCCGTTTCCAAAACATTTCTCTGAGGAATGATCCGAGACTCCAATTCCGATTTCCAGAACAAGAATGACACAAGCGTGTCGAATCGAGATAAAGTACTTTGCATCAAAGAGAAACGAGAATACGACGAAAGAACATGTAACAGGAGCAATCCAATATTCGACATCATCACAAGATTGCTTTCCTGCACAAACGTCATCACACGATTTCGCGATCCAATAAAACAGGATTCCCAAAACAAACTTCAAAACAGATTATCCACCTGCGGTGGACTCACATGGAAGAGCCAGCTTTCATACCCTTCGGCCTTGCAATATACCATTCCGCCTGATGGAAGATTGCACCCATTCCTAAAAAACGCGTGTTCATCAATACGAGAGGGAGAAAACGCGGAGGGTGGGGGTAAAAACACATTACACGTTCCGCGGGACGCACTAGGGGGACAAGCGGTTGGCGTCTCATAAATCGCAGCCGCCAGGGGAGGGGGGAAGGGGAGGGGGTTGAAGGGGGAGGGGCGGTGTGTGATATTGGCTGCGTGTGCCCTGAGGCGCGTCAGCCACGTCCGCGTGGGGAAAGGACGGGGGGAGGAAAGGGATGAGGCAGAAAGGGGAGGGCAGGGGTGGAAAGAGGAGAGCAGGGGCAGAAAGGGGGGAAGAGGAGTGGGAAAAGGAGTGGAGAGGGCGGAAAGAGGAGAGAGGGGTAGAAAGAGGAGCGGAAAGAGAAGGGAGGGGCAAAGGACGAGGGGAGGAGCGAGAAGAGTAAGGCCGGACAGAAGAGGGAAGAGGCAGAAAGAGGAGGGAAGAGTGCGGCAAGAGGAGAGAGGTAGAAAGTGGAGGGGAGAAGCGGAAAGAGGAGAGAAGAGAAGAGGCGAGGCGCATAGAGAAAGGGAGAGGCGAAAAGAAAGTAGAGGGCGATGAAAGAGGTGAGAGGGCTGAAAGAGCGGGAAGAGAAGAGGAAGGCCGGATAGAGGAGGAGCGAGGCGCAAAAAAAAAAGGGTGGGAGACGGAAAGAGGAAGGTAGGGACGGATAAAGGAGGGGAAGGTGCAGAGGGGAAGGGGTGGAAAAGAGGAGGGTCGGAAAAAGGAAGGGAGCTGCAGACGGGAGGGAAGTTTGGGGAGGGGTTGGGTGAGATGGGCGGGGCGCAGCCAGCCAGCACAGAGCGGAGTGAGTGAGAGAGGATGGAATGAGACTGAAAGGAGTGGAGTGGAGCGGGGATGTCCAGGGCCTAGACTGGCACAGCGTGGAGAGACCGGGGGAATTCATAGTATGATTAGGAACGAGAGGGGCGAAACGGCATGGAAGGTTTGTGTTGTGTGAAGTAGAGTTGAGCGATGCACAAAGAGGCGGGGCGGGGCGGTGCAGGGCTGGGCAGAGCGGGAAGAGGCGGGGCGCAACTGTGTCGAACCGAGCACATAACACACGTGCTGGCACCCTGGCTCTCTTCCTACGATGACACTGTTCTGTCGTATAATTGTGAACAAGGTTTAATTCAGAATGTGTTTGAACAAAGAGTACTTTTATAGCTCAGAGTAAACTCCATTAGAGTTTGCCTTCTGGGCACTTTCGAAGTGGAAAAGAGCCAAGAACTCATGATAATAATAGTCTTCGCTTTTGGATATCATAAAATAATGTCAAATAGCGTACAATTTACAGAATTATTGGCAAATAATGAGATTAAGTCGTGTTAATGTGCTCGTAGCAAACATTTTGGAAGAAAATAATAAAATATATACATAACCTAGACCATTATCGCTTAAAGCTCTGTAAAACAGTATTTCCAGAGAATGAAGAAGAGAGTTGAATGCGTTGAAATCAGCAGCTTCAAATAATGATTAAATACAAACAAAATTTGTATCTCAAACTTTATCTTACATCAACCGAGATTAATATCCAACAAAATGCGTTTGAGTTATTTTCACCGAGCTGCGCAAGGCAAAAAAAAACAAACGAGGGCGATCTTTGGTGGAAACCTTATGTGTGAGTTTCTGTATATTTTATACTATTTGTATCCAGCAATTTTCAACTCCCATGTTCTCCCTTCTCTTGGTAAAAATCGGACTGTTAATACGATGCAAGCAGAAATTGACAGCATCGTTCTCACTAGAGTCAGATTCTCGTCCTTGCCAACCTTTGTGGAATACACAAGCTGCGTTTTCTTTCAAGGAAAAAGGTGTGTGCTTCTTTGAATCGTTGTTCCCTGTCCTAGTTGGCACCTGAGTTACTAGCGACATCCGCTGCATTTCAATACTCGTAGAGAATCACTTCCCCCGTGAAATCAGAACGGAGTCTGGAGAGAGCAAAAGAGAGAGAGAGCGGAGGGAGGTAGGGAGATAAAAAGAAAGTTGTTCTAAAATAATGTATTCGCTAATAATGGATCTGCAAGTCACACAACAACTTCCTAATAAACAACTTCCTAATAATAAGGATTCATCACCCAAGAAGTACTCACCTCGAAATGGCAATAAATATAAGTTGAAGTGAATCATGCAGAAACATGCCGCATTGTCTCTCTGATGACTGCACAACGATCTTTTCCTGTTCCATTTACCTTCTCCCAGTTGCTCACGCCAGCCTTGAAAATTACTTCCCCCAAAAACTCTGCGTTCCGTATGTTCCGATTAAAATGAGTTTCCCCCCAATAAGCAGGTGTCGTTGTCAGTTCGTACCACTATGTATCTCAACTGAATGATCATTCATATCTCATCATCGCTCACCCCTCATTCTCATTTCTGTCATTTATCCTGCAGAAGAAGTGGCAAATCACCGTGTCACCGGCAAATCACAGTTACGTTAGTTTATTCCTGACATATCTGAATTAACTTGAGAAAAAATGAACTATTAAGTTCCTGCCATATTACAATGAGCATGTAAGTAATGAAAAATACAATATCCATACTACCAGTATGTGTTAGTGTTGAATTCGTGTTTAGTGGCGAGGGCGAAAACTACGTAAAATGTAAATTTGTTGTAGACGACAAAACAGGGAGAATGACGGGACCTGACAATCGAAATCTCGTCATTTGACGTGGCGCATGCGCAGTCCAATTCTCTCCAGAATTGTCGTGCTACGTCTTTCAAATGCACGACTTGCAAAAACTCTCTAATACCACGCGAATGCCAAGGCAGAACCCTAACAAACAGGTCACGGACCGCGCGCGATCTTTCTTTCCCCTTCCTTGTCCTATCCGCACCCCTTACACATACATACATACATAATACATACATGCACATTTGCATGCACTACACTACCACACACCTCCATACAAACACATACACACGCACTTATATGCACTACCACACACGTCGGAAGCTTAACATCGGCTGGGGTAGTGCTTCACTGGGGAGAGTTTCCCAGAGGAGGATAATGCTTGCAAACCGACGTAAATAGGCGCCTGATCCGACCATTCGGGGGGGGGGGGGGAATCACCGCCCCCTCCAGAGAAAAAACATTCATTCCACAAATTAGTGTAATGACTAAAGCAGTTAACGTGTTCGGAAACATCACTCAAACTGGCATCATAATAAGACCAGCTCGCCCTTCGAACTCCCCCACAATACCCCAGCCCCCCACGAGTTGCTCGCGAGAAGAACTGCCCCAGGTCTGCAGTTTTCATTTCTCCGTTACATCAGACTCCGGGCCAATTACAGCACACCGGGCCGCGGTTAATAAGAGCGAGCGAAGTTTCTATCGAGAGTTACGAGAAGGGGGCGGGGCCTCTGGGAGCCCCCTCCCCCCACCCCCGCCCCCGACGCTCGTGGCCCGTGGGCGCTTTGTCCACGCACGCCTCATGCGCCAATCACGCCCTCGCACGCTTCCGACGTTTTCTGAAATATTGCAGTACGCCACGAGGTTAAATTACATAATGCAGCCAAATGAAGATTAAGTTGATTTAATAAGATATCTTACATGAGAAGTAAGAACCATTATTCTCTCGGAAAGAATAAATGAAATTTTTCTGATCAATATATCTAAAAAGCAATCTGAGTGGAGTTAATTAATTAATTAAATTTCCGTTATATATTGAATTCGTTTAAAATAAAATTAAATATAACAGATTCAATATTATCCTGAAAGAGACTCCACGTTCATTGCTTTCGTAGATCTGTAATACTATCGCACATTTCTTATCTACCGAAGCGCTAGCAGTAGGGTAGCTCTTGACTACCTTGTCCCACGGAAGCGGAGGGCCTGATCAGATACCCCATACGGTTTCTATCATGTAGCGAACCGAAGAATATCCGCGAGTTAGAACAGCGAAGTCGTCGATTGATTAATTCTTTCTGATTGCACATCATTTTCTATGGTCATTACTCCCGTAAGTGTAATGTGTGTTCATGGCAAAGGTGGCGGTGATCTTCCCTCGTTGGATAGCTACATCAGCCTATACGTTGGCCTGTGGGTTTCCCCAACCAGGTATCTCCCAGCTGTGGGGCAGGTATCCCCATCCAGGTATCGCCCCAGCGTGAGTAGTGCATGTAAGCGGAAATGTGTGTAAGTACAAGGAGAGGAAATCCAAGGATGAGGAAGAAAAGATCGACGCGTTCCGTCGCCCCTTTAATATGGTCCTGCTCCGACCTTCATCTAGTGTTGTTCGAAGGAACCACGGTAAACTACCGATCAGATGAGCCGGTCACTAGAATTCTCCTCCAGACAGGAACTGAACTCGAACTAACTTTCTAGCCAGTGTCGAGAATCCTGCGACCGTCGAGTCTCGAACCCTAGGACCTCCCGGTCAGAGGCATTGCAGTGCCATCAATTGATACCCTGAGCCACCGAAGTCGGTCGAGGAATTTCGAGGACTTTGCTGTGCTTACTCGTGGACCCGACCGAAGGCAGAATCCGCCGTAGGTGTGGCCCCGACGCGAGAAGGCACGCGGTCGGCGCACACTGCTTCAATCGCTCCTAAAACCTGGTCATAATTGCAAATGAGAGTGGATTTGCGTAAAAATGGGTATCAATAGGTTTTTGAGGTTGCTGAATTTGAATATCATAAATAAATTTCTAAATTCAAAATGGCGGATATACTAATTTAAAAAAATAAAATGCATAAAAAATACAAATATGGGGTTCTGTAGATCACTGATTGCGAATATCATAATGAAATTTTCTAAGTCCAAAATAGCGGTTTGGAAATGGCTAACTGACTCATAAAAATAAAGAAAAGTGGAGTAATATAGATACAATAGTCCTCGCGGTCGCGGGTTAATATTGTTATCATTCCAAACATTTATATCATTAATTTTCTTATTAAAACTAATTAGAAGAAGAAATCGAAAAAATACAATACAGAGAAAATAATTTCCTATGACGTAGAAGGCAATTTCGGAAATCTAGTGTTAAATCTTACTATGTAGCATTGCAGTGAAAGGTTATACAACAAAATAGTGCAGATATGAGCATCAAAATGTGTGTTATTCTGATTAAGGGCATTCTACTTGATAAATAAAAAATGTGATTGAGGCAGGAATACGCAGGACTAAAAATATATTCCACAATACACGTGACTAACATTGTTACGCTCTATACGTTAGAATTCAGCCTTATTACACATACAAAGATTTGACACTTCTTAAAAATATTCCTAACTTAAGAGCCGAAAGTGTTTTCTATTCGAAAATACAAAACGAACGCACCAAACAATGTAAACACTTTTTTTTTTTATTTCACAAATATCGTTGACAAGAATCAATGAATTAGCGTGTTTCGAGCAACGGTCACTTTACGATCCGCGAGGAAGACAAAAATGATTAAAATAACTTTCTGGATCTGAAGTAGTGTGCTCCAATGTCTTCCGTACGAGATTTTCTTAGTCAGAATGCCGAACACGCACTCTGAATTTTGCCATTATGGCTAGGTTTTGGCCCGATTGAACCAGTGTGCGGCGGTCGGCGGACGCGTTGCTCGCCATCCGGTCGGGCGGGAGCAGGCCTATCAATCTCGCAGCGTTGGCTGCGAAGGTCGCCGCTCGCTTGTTCTTCCGAGGGACAAACGCATTCTGCGCACGCTCTTTCTCCGGCGGAGGGCGGCGAGGCTGCGAGAGCGACGCGGCCTTGTCCCAGTGCGCGCCGCTTCGTCAGGAGACCTGTGCGCGCAACCTGTGGTCGTTTATGTACTGGGGTTCGGGGGCCCTTCAACCACCACCAATGTCATTGACGCCCACAAATGATGGTCTTTTTTTTCCTAGGACTTTTATCCAGCCGACAGACGGTTGCCCTTTACGTCCCGAAGGGACGCATATTCGACCATACACTAGACAAACACTCTTGCGGGCTCCTCTGATCTGGGGTCAGCAGAACGCGAGGCCCTCCGCGACAACACATACAAAGTCAAGGGACAAACAGCCATGCCCAAGGCGGGACTCGAACCCGCGACCCTTCGGACCGAAGCGCTGGGTCGGTACTCGCTCTTAGCCACCTCAGCCATCCAGGTCGGCCAAATGATGGTCTAATGAGTATTAATCGCGCAACTTTTCTTGAACGATGGCTTGGAGAAATGCGGGTGGAGTGGGGGTATTAGTTACGACATCGGCCACTCGGCTTTATGAAGCAATTCCAATCTCTAGAATATCAATTATCCCTTCCTAACTTTCTCAATAAATTGAGTTCGAATTTTCCCATAGTTCGAAGTATCTCCTGCGATAGATCTGGATCTGCTTTCGCAATTTCTTTAGATATTGTTTAGAAAAATACGACCAGGAGTTCTCGGTTTCAACAGTGAATATGTTCGGCCGCGCCAATGGAAATGTGTTCGGAATGTAGTCATCAGTGCCCGCTGCGAACTTTGTTCTTAAACTGTTTATTGCTCTAGGGAGGGGAAACAAGGTCATCGTTCAAGAAAAGTTGCGTGGGTAATAAATGTTAGTGGGAAGCGTGATGAAGTCACCGCCACCTCCCAAGTAACAACTTGCACTACACGTACGGAACTAATGACAATATTAGTTGATTCGCCCGGAATCACTAACAATCAATCAATCAAAATCTATTCCACAAGCACGTGCTTCCTTTACCGGTTCGCTCCGCGTTCCACACGCAACACGCCGAGCTGCGGACACGCACTCTGACCTTTGCGCCCAGGAAAAGAAAGGCGGCGACGCGAGGCGCGGGTGGGGGCGGGGGCGGGGCTTTCTAGCGCCGCGCGCATTGTAGTCGCAAGAGTCGACGCGGGTGGCGCCTGACGGCAACTTTATTCCTCGGTCCACCCACGTGATCGCCGTCGCAACACACCCCGTTTTCTCCGCCCACACTCCGGCTCTCTCTATTCTGGTCGCGGATGCAGGAAGTATTCCAGATGGTGAGGAGGGAGAGGAATGAACTGCAGGGGCTTCTGGTCCACTTTTGCAGGGAATGGGCTTATATGTTTGCATGCTTTACGACAAAACAACACAACAATAATAATAGTAATAATAGCAACAATAATAACAACTAGCTTGACGTGACGCCTCCGGTGAGATTTTTATCTTCAAGTTTTACATACACTTTGAAAGTTTAGAATAAAATATATTTTAAATTTATTACACTTGTCCTTCTCATCCATTTTGGGACTTACAAATCTACACAAAAATTTATCGACTAAAATACTTGCTTAAATTTTTGTTTCTTTACATAATTAGGTAAAATGGTCATCAATCTCATAAATCTAGGCGAAACGATTTATTGAAAACCCGGAAACAGAATACAATAATTGACAGTGTGTCTTCAATGTACACGCAGGTGCATTGAAACCATCAATAACATGTGATTTTATAGAATTCGTCGAGGATATCCTACAGAGAACCAGCTAAAAACAAACTATTGACTTACCTTTTGGAGAAAATTCGAAGGAGCTACTGATCTGTAGGTGCCATGAATGATCCAAAACGTCTTTTAACTGACCAATAAAATAATCAACAGCAACAAATACGATTTTAGAGAAATTTCATAGAAATCTTCTGGATGGATGGAAAAAGAAAGTTTCCCACTCGGAGACCCACACGCGTCGAATGAAATCTCATTTGCCGGTCAGACGAATACATATAACTCAATTACTATACACAGATAATAACAATCACAACAATAAGCTAACTTTGAATGTGCAAAATGGAAAACGAACAGCATGAATACAACGCGAACGTGGTTGTAAAATTAATTTTGAAAGAACGCTTTCATTTCGGTTCCAATGATCGGGCTTAGTGTTCCCCCTTCCCACCAACTTATCATCCAAGATACGCCCAAGGGAGCAACGCCCATGAGGAAGCGGGCGAGGGGGCGTAAGAAAGGGCGACGTGAGCTGCGAACGCAAGCGCTCCCAGTGAGCGCCATCGCAAACGGCGCGAGCGCGTAGTGCGCATGCGCGAACGATAATGCGTTGCGACGAGCCGCACGCGCTACTTTGGAGTACGAATGTTAAATTAATGCCTTATTTTAGGTGACGAGACTCGGGCCACCAGGCCCGCTCTTCCGTCTGACCACGCAAATTTCGCTACGCTCCTTTCACCATCTAGCAGAGAAAGATGGTATTATGTTGGGCGACGAACCAGGTGATTTGAATTTAGCTCAGATACTTCTTTTAGGCTTCAGAATCTTTTAGATGCAGTAAATCTACTACATGGGACAACCAGCTTACTTCCCCTAAGAAGGAAGGCATACGAAGGATTTTTTCGCCCTTAAAATTCTGGCTTTTGTATTGGGGAGAATGCAAAGAGAGCAAATATGGTGGAGATGTGGTTGCCAAATACCTAAAGAAAATGTTCAATAAGATAGAAGTAGGAGAGGATCCACCTGTAGAATGGAACATATCCTACATCTCTTCTATATTTAAAAAAAGGGGACAAACAATCATGTGCGAATTACAGGGGAATGAGTGTCATACCGTCAACGGCAAGATTTTTTTTTTATTGGTTTATTTAAGGTCGCATCAACATCTAAGGTCATTAGCGACTACTATTGCTGTTAACGGTATGGTAACTATGTGGATGAAACGATATGGTGATTGATGATAAGGGGTGAAAGGACGAACACAAATACAACCATGCCCGAGGCGGGACACGAACCCGCGACCCTTCGGTCCGAGATCACTACGACACTACTGCCTTAGCGATCTCGGCCACCGGGCCGGCAACGGCAAGATTGTTTTCTAGTATTTTAAGTAAAAAAATCGAAGAAGATAAACCTGTACTGAGTGAAGAGCAGAGTGGTTTTAGATGAGGACGATCATGCCTAGATAACATCCACTGTATCAGACAAGTTATAGAGAAACATAAAAGCAGAAATATGAATATTTATGTAACCTTTATAGACCTCCAGAAAGCATATGATAGTGTCCCAAGAAAAAAGATATGGGAAGCAATGAGAAAGTTTGATATAAAAGAAAAGTGGATCAATCTGGTTAAAAAACTTTACAAAAACACCGAAGCCCAAATAAAAATTGGAGATAAGTTAACGGGAAGCTTTCTGATAAACAAGGGTCTAAAACAAGGATGTGGGTTATCTCCCATTTTGTTCAATATCTACCTAGAACAAGCCCTCTATAACTGGTACAGAAAATGTTCTGGCATGGGAATAAAAATTGGAGACGAAACCTTTCACTCCCTTCTATTTGCTGATGACCAGGTAATCTTTGCCCAAGATGAAGAGGATATGGTGTACATGCTAAGAAAGCTAATAGAAGAATGTA